>JADBJO010014041.1:5000-47500 GCA_016801955.1 Conus betulinus | reverse complement strand
AATAAAACGCTTGGATGGTCTGTTTTTGTTGTCTCTGTCATGTTGATTAAAACAATTACGACTATACTGTATGTCTGTATTTAAACAATAAGATTTTAGCGTTTTCATGAGATTTTCTATTATGATTGAATAGCATTCTGTTAAATCTAATGGAACATTAACGGACACAGCATCATTACTATTTGGGCTGCTTGTTTTGCAGCTCGATCTACTCTTTCGTTTCCATTTATGCCGCAGTGAGAAGGCACCCAGCAAAAAAAAGTCACAGTAATTCCTTTGATTGAAAGAAGGTGTATTAAATGATTTATTTCAATTATCATATCTTGGCGTATGCGTGAATTGGGCGACTTTATCGAAAGAAGAGCTGCTTTCGAATCCGCACATATTAAAAAGTTGACTGTTGTTAATGGGGAAAAGTTAGTATGAAATCCAGGACTTCAATATAGCAAATAGTTCTGCACTGTATATAGATAAGTTGTTACCAAGACAAAATAACTTTTGAATGTGTAAACTAGGGATTACGAAGGCTGCTCCTGAATTTGAATTATCAAGCACTGAACCATCCGTATATATTTTTTAAATGATTATTGTAATTATTTTCTAAATGAGAGCATACGTGAGTTTTTAAAAGATTAGGTGAGTCATTTTTTTTTGATAAATCTGTGTATTCTGTATCAAAGATTGCTGTTGATTGTTCCCATTTTGGCACTGGAGAAAACGTTGGATTTTTAGCAATGTTATTTTGATCTATATTAGTTTTACTCAGAAGATCGCACGAATAAGCACAGATAGATTTTGTTTGAGAGTATGTTTTGAGCACGCTTTCCAAAGTCCTTTTTTCGAATCTAAGCATACCTTCTTGACAACAAAAATTTTTTTTGTGAGAAACTTTTCAAAACAAACTTTGAAAGCAGAAGCTTTTCGGAAGTCTGTGAGTGGTAAAACACCTACCTCATTGTATGTCCCTAAATTTGATGTATGTGTGGGGACTCCAAGGGCAATTTTATAAGCTTTGCAATCAACACTTTGAAGTTTATTTAAAAGATGCTGAGGTGCATTAAAGAAAACTTCTTGAGCATAGCAAAGTCTTGAACGAACTAAAAGCATTTGCTAAGATGGTTAATGTTTTAGAATCTTGAGCCCAGGATTGTTTATTTATAATTTTAAGGAAGTTTAAGCTTTTCCTGCTTTGTTTAGAATGTAATCAATGTGAGCATTCCACGTAAGTTTGCTACTTACTATGACTCCTAGAAATTTAACGTTTTTAACATAGTTTAAAATTATACCATCCAATGTAAATTTTGGTAGCTTTTCTGGATCATAACCAGAGTTGAAGAGCATCATGTGAGTTTTTCTGTTGAAAGGGAAAGCCCATTTTCATGTAAGAATTTGTTTATTTTATTGAGCTCATGCTGGTATTTGATTTTGATGTAATTCAGAGATCGTAGAGAAGTATGGCGTTTCATAGTTACTTTCACCCATAAACATATGTCGTCAGCAAACTGAGCTAATTCTGTATCTTTTGAGAGACCTTTTGGTAGATCATAAATCAGAATGTTGAATAACATTGGTGAAATTACAGAACCTTGGGGTAGACCCATCTGTAAAGGCCTAGGGATTGAATAAGTATTTCCTATTCGTGTTTGAATAGACCGGCAATGAAGGAACTCTTGAATATAATTAAACATATTACCATTAATACCAATATTCTTAATTTTATACAGCAAACGCTTGTGCCATACATGTTCGTAGGCCTTACGAATGTCAAAAAAATGTGGCTAATATGTTCTTGCGACGTGCAAATTGATGTTTTACCTGGGTAGAAAGTTTAACCAAGTGTTCAATTGTGGATCTACCTGTTTGAATCCAGCTTGATTGATAGGAATTATGTTATTGCAATGGTGAACTGATGGTGAAAGTGTGTGTGTGTGTGTGTGTGTGTGTGTGTGTGTGTGTGTGTGTGTGTGTGTGTGTGTGTGTGTGTTGTGCGTGTACGTATGTGCATGTGTGTGTATTTCTTTATATTTGTTCGTGTGTTTTAACATAGGATGTTTATTTCTTTATATAATATTTACACATTAGCATGTTGAGATTAATGGATAATGTCATGACTATCACCTCTGGAAAAATAGCAACATGTCCCATAGCAGGTACACTTTTCTTTGTACCTATTAATGATGGCTATAAAATGATGACGATGATGTTGATGATGATTACGATAATCATGATAGTAATAATGACGATGATGATGATTATGATGATATGCGCGCCATCTAAACTGCAAGCAGAATTACCAACAGTCAGAAGTCCACCTACTTTCAGTCCCATTAAACATGCACAAACCTTCCCTCAAACACATCTCAGCCATCTCCCCTATGATTGAATTTTTCACCATGTGCGCAGTTCCCAAGCTGCAGAGTCATGTAAACGGATCGCGTGCAGGCGACAATTTAACGTACTCTTCTTATCTGTTTCATATTTCGTGTGCTCTGAAGTGGCATTTTCAGTATGCTGCTCATTTTGACACACCCTACACATCCATCCAGAGATTTGTCTTGTCAAAGCCTCAGTATCAGCAGTCCATAAAGCACATTTCATATCATCATGAGACATGCACTTAGAGAGGAGAGGTATGAAAAGCCTCAGAGTTGTGAGACTTATTTTCATGATGTAGATGAGGTAGAAGAGAATGCATTCCGGCTAGATATTACGTAGCAAGGTCTACCTCTTTTCCATCTTTCGTCTATTACTTCATACTGGGAAATCGAGAGAGAAGTGTCAAAGTAGCTTACTTCCACCGACTCCAAAACACCTGACGCCAAAACGTCGCCAGAGTTGTCAATGGCAGCAATGGTGGACACTATTGGCGTAATCTCAAATAGTTGAACCTCTTTGTCATCTTGATAAATCTTTCCAACAAGTTTGTTTTTCTGGACCATTGGCAACTGCAATCATACAAAATATCAGTCATGCAAAAACAACGGATGGAACTGGTCATAGCTTCTGCAATCAAACAGTTTGTTTCAAATCGAAGTATATCAGAGTAATGTGCATAATAGTCATTACGAGAGTTCTTAAGCCTAAAGCATGTCCGTTTGTAGTATGTTTATCAATTCAACTTTAAATGCATACATGTGCATAAGCATACTGACCAGAATAGAATTCTTGCAATTTTCTACACCATTTCTTCGTCGTCTCGACGGACAAACAACAACAAAAAACAACATATCATTTCTGTAAATCAACTCTTCAAGTCATACCTATTTCTTCCGGAGTCTTCGGCGAAGTCAATGGCTCTGCACAAACAAAATGTTCAGTGAAGATTTTTTTTTAATTTGTGAATGCTTTTGCGCGCTAGCGCGCGCGCGCACGCACACACACGCACACACACGTACACACACACACACACACACACACACACACACACACACAAACACACACACACTCTCTCTCTCTTTCTCTCTCTCTCTCTCTTTGATTAAGTAGTTCCGTGTGTTACCTGACCTCTGCACGTAAGGTGCGTGCACATAGTGCTAAGCCACGTGCTTATATTTTCTATCTGTGCTTGAGAACGAGTGTATATCAACAAGGGTTGGTAGTATAGTTGTGTACACTACACATCTGTTTGATGAGGATTTTTCTCTAGGACACACCAAATCTGCACACTAGAAACTTTCAATTACTTCTTTCCTTCCATTGTGCACACGTGCGCACGCATGTGTGAGTGTGTGTGTGTGGGTGTGCGTGCGTGCGTGCGTGCGAGCGTGCGCACGCGCGCGCGCATGTGTGTGTGCGTGTGTGCGTGTGCGTGCTTGCGTGCGTACGTTTCTATGTCTGTCTATTTGTGGGTATGTGTGGTATGAGTTGACGTGGTATGTTATATATGTGCTTGTGTATACAAGATGCAAATGAAAGTGCAAATATGCGCCTCTCTGTCATTCTCTTTCTCTCTGTTATCCACCCATCCCTACTCTCACCCCCACGCCTACTACTCTGCCCGCTTTTATCCACATTCCACACACCGCACACAGATGCACATCAGGTTCATGACCATAGCTATACTTTCACCTTCTCCTGGTTTACTTGTCGTTGGTTGTGTCGGAGAACTTGTTCCACCTAAACAATTTAAAGACAGACAGACGTTCAAACCGAGAGATGGTCAGACAGAAAGACAAACAGATATCTGACAGACAGGAACGATAGACGATCAAACTGACAGGAATGATAGACGTTCAAACTGACAGAGGGACAGGGAGACGTTCAAACAGAAAGATGGGCCTTGAGAAGTTGAAACAGACAAATGGACAGAGAAACACGTAAACAGGCAAATGACCAGCGAACTCTTGAAAACGAAAACAAGGAAAAATCACATTCTGATAAAATAGCAAAGAAACCTCCAGACAGACAAAAAAAACAGTCAGATATTCACACAGAGACAAAAACAGAGAGACGACCAAACAGAAGGACAAAGACATGATCAGCACAAATCACAAAGAGACCTTCTGTCACAGAGAGACATAGAGAGAAAGTTCAGACAAACAAAAGCACAATAAGAAGTTCACACAAAAGAACAAAGAAAACTTTCAGACACAGGGACAGAAAGACATTCACACAGATGACAGAAACGACCAGACAACGTAGACAGATATTCACACTGATAGACAGATATATAACATGAGACAGACAGACAGAAACACGTTCAACAAGAGAGGAACAGATGCTCTGACAGTCAAAAGAACAGACTTTCAGATAGAAAGCTAGAGAGGCATTTAGACAGACAGAAGGGCAGACATATGTTCATACAGACAAAGAGACACAAGTTCTACTAGACAGACAGCTGGACAGGGAGAGGTTCAGACAGGAAGACACACATGAATACAGAGACAAGTAGACAAAGAGACAGACAGAAATTACGACAGAGAGAAAAAAAACCGGGGAGACATTCAGACCGACAGACATAGAGACGTTCACACTTACAGACAGAGAGATACTTACATACACAGACAGGCAAACAGATGTTCACACCCAAACGGCCATTTCACGGAAACACAGAGAAAATATATACATCGGAGCATACATATATAATACAGAAACTAATTTCAGACTTAGTATCACAAACACACAAGAAATCAAAACAATTTACATGGAATATAAATGTTTACGCAACATGCACTGTAAGTTAAACAGTACACTTAAATCTGGATACTATCTTTCTCATTTGTTAAACTCCCAGTGACCGTTAAGATACTTTACATTCTAGACAACCTCTTTAAATGCCCCCTTTCTCTGGAACATAAAACACTGATATCATAGTCTATGATGGTTCTCATACGCCGCTAATGAAGAGTTTAATATTCATGTTCCTACGCACTCTTTTTATTGTTTTCTTTTTCTCATCACCTATTTACCCCCCCCCCCCCCCCTTTCTTCTTCATTTGTTTTAATCGTTACAACGTCACTGTTGTAGTGACGATGGCATTGATGAAGGAATTGGTAGTTTACCCTAGCTTTCCTTCACGACTAATTTGTTCAACATATTATTGTTT
Source organism: Conus betulinus (assembly GCA_016801955.1). Classification (NCBI taxonomy): domain Eukaryota; kingdom Metazoa; phylum Mollusca; class Gastropoda; order Neogastropoda; family Conidae; genus Conus; species Conus betulinus. Next base: position 41,954 of record JADBJO010014041.1, on the reverse strand, counting down.
AGTGAATCAGTAGGAGGTTGCACCTGTAAGGGAGATCCAAGTAAATGCTGTCTGCACAATTCTCAACTGCTGTCAGCACTCACGCAGGTGACACTGCTCTTGTTATTAAACTGTAAAGCCGATCTTCCCCCTATATTCATCATTCTTTACATCCTAACTTTATCTTTTAAGTAACTTATTTTTTACGGTGCTTTCCCTGTATTTTCTTTTTCTACCCTTCACACACTGCTTGAGGTTGCCTCTGGATCCTGCTGGAGGTGAGAAGACATCAGAATTACAGATGGTATATTTCCATCTAAAGATACCAAGGGACGACCAACTCTATCTGCCGTGTTGCATCAGTCAGCCCAAAATCCTTGTAGTCATCATCATGGATGTTCGTCGTGGTCGATGAAGACGTAAGTGACTCCGCGTGTGTGATTGCAAGCCAAAGCTGGACACACAAATACATCCGCACTTTTGGCATGAGACAGCTGTCATTGGGTCTGGTCTCCTCTCTTTGTGGGCTTGGCGCTTCTGGTCCAATTCCTGCAAACGCTTCTCTTCAAAGCTATTTACTCCTTTGTGGACAGCAAGTCGCCAGGCACTGCGGTCCGTGGCAAGTGTTTCCCAGCCCTGAAGCGGGATGCCACAGACCACCAGTGATACTTTCAGGCAGTCCTTAAAGCGTTTGAGTGGCCACCCAGTGTTCCTTGTTCCAGCTGCCAGCTCAGGGAAGAAGACCATTTTGGAAGTAGCGTGTCGTCCATTCGTACCACATGCCCAACCCAACTCAGCTGCGCTTTCATGATCAGCGCCTCAGTACCAGACTTTTTTTGCTCTGCGATGCACTTCTGTGTTGGAAATCCTGTCCTCCCAGTGGAAAGTGGGCAGGTCTTTAGACCTGTATGGGTAGACTGGCGACCCCACCCTCCATGAGTCTACCAACAATGGGTAAATGGGTCTTGCTGCCTTGCAGGCTGCCTTGAGAAAGGCAAAGGCTACGGGAGTAAACCCCTAACGAAAAATCTGGAGTGGAGCCCCCAAGACGGCTTGGTGGTGAACTCCATCATCACTCCCGCAACTCCTGCAGTCCAGTCGTGGACAAGATGTTATGCCCTGTGGTGCTTGGGCAACCCACGACCTCCACATACTTCTTTGCCCAGGTTTCATTGACTCCACCTCTCCTTTCTGCTTTCCCAAGTCCTGGGGCGACAGGCGAGTGGCGACGGTGGGCAGGTGGGTGATGGCACTGGGCGCTGCTCGTCACAGACCTGCACTCAGGTGGTCAGGGCAGGATGGTCGTCACTCTACTCACCGGGGCAAGAGTAGGTTTCGGCAACCACCTTGGCGACGGAGCAGCCCTATTCAGGGATAGCACCCCCCCCCACCCCGTCCTGTCCCCTCATGGGAAGGGGCCTAGAAATGGTGGCCTAAAGAAAGCTTGCCTCATCCCATCCTGTCAGCATACCGCAGGCTGACCGGAAATCTGACATAACGTCAAGTTACAAAAACCAAGCACAGGCCATTCCAATCAGCCTTTCCCATTTAATTATTCAAAACTACATCTGGAACAAAAAAGACTGATTTGAACCGTCCCAAAGGCTAAGTGTGGACAGGAACTCCGTCCTTGTACTCAAATCACAATATATGTTGATCACTGGGAATTATCGTTATTTGGGAGGAGGGGGGTGGGAGTGGAGGAGGCAAATAAAGAAAACAGTATGTGAAAGAAAGAAAAATAGCAAAAAAGTGAATTTTTTTCCTGTACATATTTTCAAAAGAAATAACACACTACATACTACAAGACCAGCTCCCCTCAATCATCTAATTCCCTCCTCTTACACCCCTGCTTCCCTTCCTCCATACACGTTCGTTACCCAATTCTCGACCCCATTTCTTTTTATTTGCCACTGACAAGGAAGTTAAGTCAATACATTCGCAATACTTAAAAATATTCTCGTCTTCTCACCTGTTGGTGAAACCAGCATCACGACGTATTTTCGCCTGCTTCCATGGCGTAGTTACCGTTCTCCTGAATGTTGAAGAATGAAACTCTAATGATTCATGTCATTGCTACCTCACTTGTGCGCCAGTGTGCGCGCGCACACACACACACACACACACACACACACACACACACACACACACACACACACACACACATAATTTACGTCAGTGCTATGTCGCTTGTTGACATACGTGCGCGCTAACTCGCACACACCCCCCCCCCCCACACACACACACACAAACACATGCATTATGCACACGCATATGAATGCATACAAAATGTACGTTTCAATCCCACTGTATTCTAAGTCATATACGGCCTGAACGTGATGATGCCAATCAATAGTAAAATAAATCTTTGAAATGTTTTTGGCAAAATTTGAACAGACAAAGACTTTAAATTGTAATGGAAAGTATTTCTATCATTAATAAAAGTTATCAATGTAAACAAACATTCACGAAAAATATTGCCATTAGTCCCATCATTTTATTTTTAGTACACTTCTTTTTCTTTATGTTCCTCTTCGTTTCCGTAAATCCATAGGAAGTCACTGGGACACCACAATCAGAAACAGTTCACCAGCTTCCTTCCCTGTCCAGTCTGCAATGTTGTCATCCCATGCGTTTTTATCTTGCCCTCCGTCTTCTTCTCGGAACAGTTCTCTGGGACGATTTTTTGGCATGATCGCTGGATCTTGTCGTATGACCAAATTAAAGTAGTTGTTCTTTCTTCACTGATGTCCGTGGATCTTCAGATGATCCGGTCTACTGCTTGATGGACTGATGTACGTTTTGTTTAGTAATTTGATCAGTATATATCTATTGTTCATTATTTTGTGATATCAGCTCATTTCCATGGCTTGGATTCTTCCTTCCAGATCTGTGAGGATTAATGTCTGGCGTACGCACAGGCAGACAGAATATACTAAAGCACATGTCTGGTACAGCTGCCATCTTAATCCTAAAAGGTACTAATTTTATTTCGCTTTTGTTTGGTCAAGTCTTTTGCATCTTAAAATCTCTACAAGTAAGTTCTCCAGTCTGGTACAGTTGCCATCTTAATCCTAAACGGTACTAATTTTATTTCGCTTTTGTTTGGTCAAGTCTTTTCCAATCTTAAAATCTCTTCAGGTAAGTTATCCAGTCTGCCCGAGTGTTCTTCTGTTCCAGGTGGCGAAGGTGATGACTTTCCTTCCACAGACACTCTGTGGTCATTTACCAGTAGCACACTTTTCACGTCAGCGTTTGTACAGTCAGACAGTGCAGTCCTTAACCCGCGCTGCAACTGACTGGTAAAATCTATGTTCTTGTTCATCTCCATTTGGCGTGTCTTTGGCAAGTCGAAGCTGGCGAAGCGCTTTCCTCTTCAGGTTTACTAATATTCTTGTTAGTTTACTTCCCACTTGCAGCAGATAGTAAAAGGTTACATGGCAACCAGCGGGAACTCTAAGCCGACCTAAGAAGCAGACTGCTTGTTTCTCCCACATTCCTTAACACCAAGAACATATCATTCATTGGCATTAGTGGAACTGCATGTTTTACCTGTGTCTGATTTTTCCTTCACTGGCGATTGTTCTTAGCTTTTCAAGATCATTTTGATTTATCTCAGTACTCAAAATGATCTAATCTGCTAAAGATGAAGAACGTGCGTTGTTATCATTTCGTGAAACGCTGGTCAATGGAGTTGTAAATGTTGAGATCTTTTCAGACTGTTCAAAACATTCTGTTATGCACATATTGTGTTGTTATCTAAAGAGTCAACATTTTCAAAATATTTCTTTTTTTTTTACGGAATTTCGTTCAATGTACACTTTTTTGTCTTTACATGTATTTTAGATCTTTAGTGTGTGAAAGGGTCATCAAATAGGTTGACAGCAGCTCCTCTCCCCCATTCAAAATGTATTTCATATGCACTAGAGTCGTGCAGTTTTGTAATACACTTAGTTAAAGAGCTTCTTCTGTGTGTATGTTATTAAACTCATTCAAGACGGAATGCATAAGGTCTGAAAGAAAACAGTCTTCACTAGAACTGTAAAAGAAAAAAAAATAGTTCACTTATTTGGGACCCCACCTTTGGCCGTGTGATCCAGGTAGTTAAGTCAATTATGATAACACATGTAACAGCCATGCATTCTTGTCTTCTATGGCATCCGCGAAGTTGCAGGCACACATGAAAGGACATCCATGGGATATCTTGTATCAAAGAAACTTATTAATCCATGGTTAGTATAATTTCAAGTCATCAATAATATTTCTTAAGATAAAACTAATACACCCAGAACAGCAGCATCAAATACAAGTAGAACGTATCAGCTCAGTCTATGTTTTACTACATTTTAATAGTGAGAATCAAGTTCTTGTAGTTTTCAATTCCACACAGTTAGAATGTAAACAAAACTAGTTTGTCATGACCATTTTAACAAGCAAGGAAACATAGCCTTTGGGTCCAAAAATGTTGAGAATCAAATTATAACCAGGCACTGAACGGCAGCAAGAGACAGACAGGACAGACAGACAAGAAGACAGACCAACAGCGATACGGACTTATAGACAAACAAAATGACAGGAGTAAGTACTGTCATATATACTGACAGACAAGCAAATAGAGTGACAAGAGGACGGTTTGACAGACAGACATTTTTTGTGTGCAGGTAGAGGCAACCCGATCCACATATCTGACCTCAGGTTGGACGTTTATGAAGACCTCGGTAGGCACATTCTTCACACCTGGAACTGTTTCCACAAATGGTCCCTCTGGGAAGACGTTCATCTGAATGAATGTACTCTCTTTTTCACCTCTGGTCTTACTGCTTCCTTGTGGTACTTTGGCTTCCATTTCAATGGGACATGTTTCACTGGGCCCTGTTCATAAATGTTTTTTTTTTGTCCTTTGAGATTACACAAACTACAGTGCTCATTTATTGTGTTCAAAAACATGTGAAAAGATGCATTCTGCATTTTCTACAATGAGTACACAATTGAAATCGGGAAATTCCAACTAATTACTCGATTCTAAAACAGAGGTTGGATTCCTTTTAAACATTACATTACGCACAGCTTGGGTCAGGAGAGTTTACAGTTGAAGACGTTTTCTTTTTAAAAGGCGGGATGACTGTGCAAGTCTCGAGTACAAACATCTTAAACTATGTATCTATAGTGTTTGTGGCTATCTATAGTTGTTTTTCCTTCAATCAATCCCAATCCCTTCAGCTGTTTTTTTTTTTTAGACCTTATTGATTTCGATCACATGTTTATGTTTTCACGTCACTTTTCCATACTGAAATAATTCCTTTTTATCTACAAATGAAACAACTTTCTTCTGGTGCACACTCAGTCTAGGTAGTACTGACAAATATTCTCTGATCGAATTTACAATATTACTCAATAGTAATCCTTAAAATAATGAAGACTATTATCATCAATATCATCGCCATGATCCTTGCACTTTCTCAAACGTTTTTTCCCAAACCCTCAAAGCGCTTTACAATATCTAATCAAATATCTATGATCATAAATCTCATCGCAGAAAAAAATGCACATTAGCGTACACTTCCTCTCCACCTCACCAACGCCCTCTTAACCTTTCTGATTCATTTACCATCACAGTCCCCCCCCCCCCCCCCCCATACATTCCAACAGAAACAGTGACACGCTCATACCTGTCTATGGCACCACCACCCCTGCCAGACACCGTCATACATCCGTGCGCATATACTTACATACTCATATGAGATATAAAAGCAGGCTCTGAAAAACGTTAGAGGAGAATGCAAAAGACACGGATACGAAAATGAGTGCATTACTTTAGAAAGACTACAAATGTAAACTACATTTCAATATCCGTTTAAAATGATGGAGGTGAACACAGACAGGACACTCAAAGGCAAAAGGTTTTATGTCCATACTTAATAACGGGTAAATGCTCTAACACGGTGTCTTTTCCTTCCGATTTCTGATTGATCAAAATCCTGTCATCAGCGGAACAGTGTGAATTTGATGGAACATACATGTTCACAACGTTCTGCTGGCTAATCATCACCAAACCACAGGTACAGTCACTGTGGACCCAAATGCATAACACACCACATATGACAATGAAGAGGCAGCAAAGATCATCCACAGTTGGCACTCAGAAGGTCGGCTCCTGACTGTTGTTGACTTTAGCCATGGTCACCGAGAGGTTTTGTAATGGTTCCAGACAACAGTTGGCTCCACGAAGGTAAACTAGAAACTTTGTGCCGGGTTCCGATTACAACTGACCCCAACAGGATAACAGAGAAGCAATGTCTGTGTCAGTACTATACCTGACTCTACCAGGGTAACTAAGACGCTACTCATCATTGCTCACTGCAGATGATCCTACCAGGGTAACAAGAAGCTACGTGCTGGCTCCAGACAGCAACTGCCTCCACATGGCAACCATGGTACGTCATGCCGGTTTCATAACTCTGCCAACTCCGTCAGGATAACCAAGAGATTTTATGGTCGTTCCGGACTGGTGCCGACTTCACCAGGATGACCAAGAGACTAATTCCAGACTGCAGTTGACTTCTCAAGGATAAACATTGGAGTCATGTGCTGTTTCCTGCCTCCACAATGGTAACCAGGTTGGTTTCTGGTAGTTCCCGACAACAGCTGATGCCACCAGGGTAACCAAGGTGCTGTATGCTGGTTACAGTCTGTAACTANTCTACAAGTAAGTTCTCCAGTCTGGTACAGTTGCCATCTTAATCCTAAACGGTACTAATTTTATTTCGCTTTTGTTTGGTCAAGTCTTTTCCAATCTTAAAATCTCTTCAGGTAAGTTATCCAGTCTGCCCGAGTGTTCTTCTGTTCCAGGTGGCGAAGGTGATGACTTTCCTTCCACAGACACTCTGTGGTCATTTACCAGTAGCACACTTTTCACGTCAGCGTTTGTACAGTCAGACAGTGCAGTCCTTAACCCGCGCTGCAACTGACTGGTAAAATCTATGTTCTTGTTCATCTCCATTTGGCGTGTCTTTGGCAAGTCGAAGCTGGCGAAGCGCTTTCCTCTTCAGGTTTACTAATATTCTTGTTAGTTTACTTCCCACTTGCAGCAGATAGTAAAAGGTTACATGGCAACCAGCGGGAACTCTAAGCCGACCTAAGAAGCAGACTGCTTGTTTCTCCCACATTCCTTAACACCAAGAAACATATCATTCATTGGCATTAGTGGAACTGCATGTTTTACCTGTGTCTGATTTTTCCTTCACGGCGATTGTTCTTAGCTTTTCAAGATCATTTTGATTTATCTCAGTACTCAAAATGATCTAATCTGCTAAAGATGAAGAACGTGCGTTGTTATCATTTCGTGAAACGCTGGTCAATGGAGTTGTAAATGTTGAGATCTTTTCAGACTGTTCAAAACATTCTGTTATGCACATATTGTGTTGTTATCTAAAGAGTCAACATTTTCAAAATATTTCTTTTTTTTTTACGGAATTTTCGTTCAATGTACACTTTTTTGTCTTTACATGTATTTTAGATCTTTAGTGTGTGAAAGGGTCATCAAATAGGTTGACAGCAGCTCCTCTCCCCATTTCAAAATGTATTTCATATGCACTAGAGTCGTGCAGTTTTGTAATACACTTAGTTAAAGAGCTTCTTCTGTGTGTATGTTATTAAACTCATTCAAGACGGAATGCATAAGGTCTGAAAGAAAACAGTCTTCACTAGAACTGTAAAGAAAAAAAAATAGTTCACTTATTTGGGACCCACCTTTGGCCGTGTGATCCAGGTAGTTAAGTCAATTATGATAACACATGTAACAGCCATGCATTCTTGTCTTCTATGGCATCCGCGAAGTTGCAGGCACACATGAAAGGACATCCATGGGATATCTTGTATCAAAGAAACTTATTAATCCATGGTTAGTATAATTTCAAGTCATCAATAATATTTCTTAAGATAAAACTAATACACCCAGAACAGCAGCATCAAATACAAGTAGAACGTATCAGCTCAGTCTATGTTTTACTACATTTTAATAGTGAGAATCAAGTTCTTGTAGTTTTCAATTCCACACAGTTAGAATGTAAACAAAACTAGTTTGTCATGACCATTTTAACAAGCAAGGAAACATAGCCTTTGGGTCCAAAAATGTTGAGAATCAAATTATAACCAGGCACTGAACGGCAGCAAGAGACAGACAGACAGACAAGAAGACAGACCAACAGCGATACGGACTTATAGACAAACAAAATGACAGGAGTAAGTACTGTCATATATACTGACAGACAAGCAAATAGAGTGACAAGAGGACGGTTTGACAGACAGACATTTTTTGTGCAGGTAGAGGCAACCCGATCCACATATCTGACCTCAGGTTGGACGTTTATGAAGACCTCGGTAGGCACATTCTTCACACCTGGAACTGTTTCCACAAATGGTCCCTCTGGGAAGACGTTCATCTGAATGAATGTACTCTCTTTTTCACCTCTGGTCTTACTGCTTCCTTGTGGTACTTTGGCTTCCATTTCAATGGGACATGTTTCACTGGGCCCTGTTCATAAATGTTTTTTTTTGTCCTTTGAGATTACACAAACTACAGTGCTCATTTATTGTGTTCAAAACATGTGAAAAGATGCATTCTGCATTTTCTACAATGAGTACACAATTGAAATCGGGAAATTCCAACTAATTACTCGATTCTAAAACAGAGGTTGGATTCCTTTTAACATTACATTACGCACAGCTTGGGTCAGGAGAGTTTACAGTTGAAGACGTTTTCTTTTTTAAAAGGCGGGATGACTGTGCAAGTCTCGAGTACAAACATCTTAACTATGTGTTTGTGGCTATCTATAGTTGTTTTTCCTTCAATCCCAATCCCTTCAGCTGTTTTTTTTTTTAGACCTTATTGATTTCGATCACATGTTTATGTTTCACGTCACTTTTCCATACTGAAATAATTCCTTTTTATCTACAAATGAACAACTTTCTTCTGGTGCACACTCAGTCTAGGTAGTACTGACAAATATTCTCTGATCGAAATTTACAATATTACTCAATAGTAATCCTTAAAAATAATGAAGACTATTATCATCAATATCATCGCCATGATCCTTGCACTTTCTCAAACGTTTTTCCCAAACCCTCAAAGCGCTTTACAATATCTAATCAAATATATGATCATAAATCTCATCGCAGAAAAAAATGCACATTAGCGTACACTTCCTCTCCACCTCACCAACGCCCTCTTAACCTTTCTGATTCATTTACCATCACAGTCCCCCCCCCCCCCCCCCATACATTCCAACAGAAACAGTGACACGCTCATACCTGTCTATGGCACCACCACCCCTGCCAGACACCGTCATACATCCGTGCGCATATACTTACATACTCATATGAGATATAAAAGCAGGCTCTGAAAAACGTTAGAGGAGAATGCAAAAGACACACGGATACGAAAATGAGTGCATTACTTTAGAAAGACTACAAATGTAAACTACATTTCAATATCCGTTTAAATGATGGAGGTGAACACAGACAGACACTCAAAGGCAAAAGGTTTTATGTCCATACTTAATAACGGGTAAAATGCTCTAACACGGTGTCTTTTCTTCCGATTTCTGATTGATCAAAATCCTGTCATCAGCGGAACAGTGTGAATTTGATGGAACATACATGTTCACAACGTTCTGCTGGCTAATCATCACCAAACCACAGGTACAGTCACTGTGGACCCAAATGCATAAACACCACATATGACAATGAAGAGGCAGCAAAGATCATCCACAGTTGGCACTCAGAAGGTCGGCTCCTGACTGTTGTTGACTTTAGCCATGGTCACGAGAGGTTTTGTAATGGTTCCAGACAACAGTTGGCTCCACGAAGGTAAACTAGAAACTTTGTGCCGGTTTCCGATTACAACTGACCCCAACAGGATAACAGAGAAGCAATGTTCTGTGTCAGTACTATACCTGACTCTACCAGGGTAACTAAGACGCTACTCATCATTGCTCACTGCAGATGATCCTACAGGGTAACAAGAAAGCTACGTGCTGGCTCCAGACAGCAACTGCCTCCACATGGCAACCATGGTACTTCATGCCGGTTTCATAACTCTGCCAACTCCGTCAGGATAACCAAGAGATTTTATGGTCGTTCCGGACTGGTGCCGACTTCACCAGGATGACCAAGAGACTAATTCCAGACTGCAGTTGACTTCTCAAGGATAACATGGAGTCATGTGCTGTTTCCTGCCTCCACAATGGTAACCAGGTTGGTTTCTGGTAGTTCCCGACAACAACAGCTGATGCCACCAGGGTAACCAAGGTGCTGTATGCTGGTTACAGTCTGTAACTAACTCCACGGGGTAATCGAAAGACCATGTGATGATTCCAGATTGCAGCTGTATTCATCAGGGTATCTAACGGGTTATGTGGTGGTTTCATATCCGTTCATCATGATTGTTTTTTGTGTTTGTGTGTGTGTGTGTGTGTGGTGTGTGTGTGTGTGTGTGTGTGTGTGTGTGTGTGTGGTGTGTGTGCGCGCGCGCGCGTCTGTGAGTGTGCGCGCGTGTGTGTGTGTTTGTGTGCGCGTGCGTGCGTGTGTGTGTGTAAGTGTGAGAGAGTGAAAGAGAAAGCGAGATCTTCAGATTCAGATGCCTTATTCATATAATAGGCCAAGGCCCGTAATGAAGCGGTAAGTAAACATGCAATATAACAGTTATATCAACTAAATTAAATTACAGAATGAAACAACAATAATTCGAAAGTAAAAAAAAAATCCAAACAACTTCAGCTGAAGTAGATGAACATAGTAGGTTCAGTTTACACAAGAAAGAGAGAGAGAAGAAGAAGAGAAGGGGGGGGGAAGAAGAGAGAGGGAGAGGGGGTGTGGGGAGGAGAAGGGTGGGTTTGGAGGCAATTGTCAGGACGCGCCTAAGAAATCACTATTTCCTGTAGGCCTATCATGTGAGTATCCATGTTCAGGTCAGGGTGAGACTAGACTGTGCATAAGCAAAACAATGGTGGAAAGAACCGACTGACAGTGGCAGGAAAGAGAAGCAGAGAGTGAAACTGACCTGATGGTGAGGTTGTCTCTACTGTACTGGGTGAAAAACAGATGGTGTACCAGCTGTAATAACAACAATTAATATAAAAGTAATATATCATCATTATCATTGTCACCTTCATTTTCTTACTCTTCATGATTATCTAAAATAATACCTGAGGCTCGCTGTTTTCTAATGACAAAGTTAGTATCTATCTGTCAAAATAAAGGCCATGACCAATACTACAAATAAAGGTACTGATGTAACTCTAAAAACGGATATAAAAGTAGCAGCTTAGTAGTAATCTAAGTATACACCCTCTATGCAGTCCTTACAAGCATCCTCTCTAAAGGCAATATAAATACGAACTATGAGGAGTTTGCAGGGAGGCATCAGTACAAGTCACACTCAATATGTCAGAAAACACACACACACACACACACACAACACACACACACACACACACACACACACACACACACACACACACACATTTAAGCATAAAACGCCTTTTTGATTACCTTTACATTACCATGATCCATCGCTACAGAGTAGTAATTGTTAGCAGGACTGGCCTAAAGTCACTGGCAAGACGAAAAGGTCAAAAGTTCGTTGTATATCTGTAGTAGAAGCACTACCTATGAATCATGCATCACATTGTGTGTTGATCTCTCGCATGAAGAAGTCTGTGAGAACCCGTCTGAATCTCCAATACGCTATTTGAACTGATGGTGTTCATGGACACACTATCAGGTTTTTCCATGAACCATCAAGTTCAGTTCAGATTAAATCATGTCGTTTATAGTCCAGCCCGTCGCACTGCATGGGGCATTAATTTCAGGGTTGTCATGTCGTCCAAAATCGATCCAATTCATGTTTTCATATATATAGAGCAGTTGAATGTAACCGAAGGGCGTCAGGGGGGATTTCTTTCCAAAACAAATTCAGGGTCACGTTACAAATCTTGATCTAATCTAGAAAACTCCAAAATCCCATCTATTTGAAGATCTCTTAACAAGGTCTTCAAGGAATCTGCTAAAAAATGTTCAAGTCGATTATTCAGTTCCAATACTCTATGTGCTCCTGTTTTAAAGTGAGCGCTTCATTGCCATGGATGCTGCCTCAATTGTTAAATATACATGTGTGTGCAAACAAGACTGGCCTGAATGTCATGGGCAAAAAACAGCGTTTCTTCTTTACTGCTGCAAGTGACAGGCAATGGGAATTCTTTTACGTTTCAATAAATCTGTGACAAAAATTAAGTTTGTTATTGAGTCGTATGTTCTAGTCGCCCTGCCCGAGGTCTTTGACGCAACGATGAACTTTTGGTTTTAGATCTATTTTGGGGATACACTATTTGGACAATTTAAAAAGAAATGGAACTCGTATCTAGATGATTAGCTGTATCACTGCCTTGAAAGCCAACATGCTGTAGCCAAAAGATTCTAGAGAGCTGCACAAGTTGAAAGGAAAATTCGGGTTTTTCGGGTGTGTCATTTCACAGCCAGATATTGCCTACAACGCAAAAAAGGGAGAGTTAGTCCTTTCACTGGTAGATTATAATGAGTGTCAGGACCACGGCTTTCGGTCTAGAAATACAGATAAGGCGGTCAGAGAGAATATATTTTGAGAACTCTTGAGCATTATCTGTCGAGCAAATAAACTAACAAGCAACTCAAGAACAGAACCATCTCACTCCAGCCCTTGTTGCCCCAGAGTGCCAGAGTGGAGAAAGTGGTGATACAATGGGTACCAGCACACTGTGGCATCAGAGGCAACAAAAAGCGGACATTCTGGCAAAAGACGGTGCACAGAAGGAGCAGACCAACAACCTGGTGTCATACGTTGAAATTAGGACAATCATCAAGGCACAGCAAGAAATAAAATGGCGCCTCCTGCACCCCAAATACAACCCACAAGACAGATACTATTTGCTGGGACGACGGAAACAGGACAAGATATTCTGCCAGAGGACTGGACAAAATCGCCTGCTCCATCACATGCACACAAAATTTGGCATTGGACAGAGTGGAGAGTGCCCTTGTGTGGTGAGGGACCAATGACAATCAACCACATCCTTCAAGTCTGTACGACATATGCAGCATCCAGGAGAAAGTACTGGCCAACACCGACAGCAGTGGAAGCCAAGCTGTACGGCACCCTGGAGGAACTGCGACGGACGGCTGCCTTCATCGAGGACACAGGGCTGCTTATCTAACGGGAGGCGAACGAGGAAGAAGAAGATTTTCTCCTATTGGAAAACTTCTGTAAATATTCTTTAAAAGAGTGAACATTAAGTCGGGCAAAATAGGTCCAGTATGCCATAAAGTGGGTAGAGTCATTTGAATCAGAAGCAAGATCAAAGTGGACTTTGAATGTTAAAACAAATTCAATGTGGATTTATCTGGAAATGTAGAAAAGACAGCAAGACTCCCCCCCCCCCCCCCCCCCCCCCCCACACAAAAAATAGCAGCAGCAGATTTCAGTTGTTGTAGCTAAAGGAAGAAGGAAGGAGTAAGGATACAAAATCGTCCTAATCATCGCCTAGGGTACGTGGTCACCCAAAGGAGAAACATGGTATCCACACAGTCATGCTCTTCCATCACAACAGTAGAACAAATCTTTACTACATGCAGTTACACCAATTTACAGGAACCGACCAGAATCTAAAGTGCTTTCCCTATCAGTACGTTAACAGGAGAGCCTACGCAAGTTTCAGATGATCCTTTCGAAGCAGAAAATGAAGAAGGCACTTCAGTAGCAGAACACGATGGCAACCTAATGCTGGGTGGGGAGAATTGGAAGACACACAAAACAGAACTTGCCCAGACGTGAAGGGTGGCACTGAATGGGAGAAAGTCAGGCATAGTAACAAGATATTTCATTTCATTTTTAATTCCTACCCAACCGCTCAAGATTTTCATCTCTATCGAATCAAACAATGAACAAAATCGATCAGAATGTGACAAAAACTCGAAATAAACCACACTGCTACATTAATACGTACAGGAAACTGGAAAGCGGCCAAGTGAAATAGCATAAGGCACACTGTCTTGTACTTTGGTCGCAACATTCAATGTCTGTCCAAACATTAAATCTGAGAACAGACGTACTTATCTTTCTAAAACATGAATACAAATGTCCAAGAACCATCTCTCTCTCTCTCTCTCTCTCACATGTATATATATATATAATGCTGAACAATTAAGTAGTGGGGGGAAAACAAGTGCAGGTTAACAATTCTTCCATCATTATAGTAATACACGTGTGTTCGTGTATGCATGAGTGTGTGAAAGGGAAAAAAAACTTACAAAAACTTATATATATATATATGTATGTGTGTGTGTATGTGTGTGTGTGTGTGTGTGTGTGTGTGTGTGTGTATGTGTGTGTGTGTGCGTGCATGTGTGTGTTTGTGTGTGTGTGTGTGTGTGTGTGTGTGTGTGTGTGTGTGTGTGTGTGTGTGTTTGTGCGTGTATGTGTGTATGTGCGTGCATACGTGTGTGTGTGCATACGTGTGTTCGTGTATGCATGAGTGTGTGAAAGGGAAAAAAACTTACAACAATTTTCGGGAGCGCAGTCTGTCCGGCAAAACGAATCAAGATCCTCGTAACATTTCCGTTGCATTCGAACTTTGGACACATTGTGCCTGTTGATAATGCAGCACTTTAACAGGCACATGTAAAACACTTAGATCCATCTGTAGGCACCAAAAATAAATGCAAACAATTGGGTGTGCGCGCACATACACGCCCACACAAACGCTCTCTCTCTCTCTCTCAAACACACACACACACACACACACACACACACACACACACACACCCACAGAGAAATCTCAAGTTGCAACCCACCAGAGGAGACACCACTGTATGCTGCCAAATCATGATAGTGCTATTCAGTAACGTCTGTTCTGGTCCACTATACAGGGAAAACATGTATTAACCTCCTTGATAAAGCAGTGGTTGTAGAGTGAACTGGAGGATGTGCATCAAGTCTACACTTATTTTCTCTTTGCATTTATAAACCAGTTATCTGATCAAAATTCAACGAACGGTTGACACTGGATACACGAACTTCCAGGAATAACGGATTCTTTACAGCTTCTCTTTGCCAACGATTGTGTTTGCATAGCAGTTTAAACCTTCTGACCTGCTGTAAAAGGTGTGTGTGGGGGGGGGGGGGGGGAGCGTGCGCGTGCGTGCGTGCATGCGTGCGTGCGTGTGTGTGTGCGTGTGCGTGTGCGTGTACGAGTACGTGTTTCTGTTGCAAATGTACTTTCTTGGATCAAAGTGAAAAGTGGTTTTATGAAAATGTATTTAAAAATTGGAAGGAATGTTGTCTTGACAGCAGTTAAGTGACCAAACCACGTCTCTGAAAGGCTCAAATAGGTCGCCAGAAAAGGGTGAAAAAAAAAACTCCTTGTACAAAATGACGCTTTGAAAACTATATAGTTGTGTCACCATTTTTTCCAACACAAAAATATTGCCGACAATATTCCAGTGATCTGGAACTCATAGAGAAAGTACTCTGAACGCTTGGAAACGATTTTTTCCCCAATATTAAACATAATAATACGGTGTGTGTGTGAAAGTTATCCACTGAATGTAAATCCATTTTAAACTCAGATATTGCCTAACTTTTCAAGCGGTGGGAAACAAAAGGTTATGAAAAAAGAAAATAATAAAAGATGGGTCTCACATACATGAGAATGTTATGCCAACTGGCTTTGGAGTCATGAAAACATGTCAAGGGACTAGGGGCGTGATGTTTCTGCAAATCTTTAAATGTTGATAAGTATATCCAGGAATGGCATGGAGCTAATGGACGTAGAGAAGCATATTCTAAATTACCGTTTATCCACAGCTGTGAGACAGAAAGTATTTATTGTGTCCATGTTAATCTTCCTTCAGGTCGCACCCGGTTCAGATCAAATTAAATGTTCTTCATCTGACCAATTCTAACCCCACCGTCATAGTTCATTCTTTTTCATTACAGAAATGCTTTGCCCTCTGTGTATAAAGAAGAAAAAGAAAGGTACTTTCACTTCACTGCTCAGTACATTCATTTCGAAGAAAATGCCTAAAACAATTCACAACAAGGTCCTTCAGACAGCTGTTTCAATTAACATGTCCGAAATGTCTCTTAATTTGTTTTTCTATGGTATAAATGAAAATCAGTGATTAAAATTTCCATTCCTTAATATCACAGCAGGATTAATTGTAACAATGATTCTCTTCTTCTTCTCTCCCTAACTCCAGATGTTTCCGTGCGCTGAGGAAAATGGAATGTACAAGAGCACACAGGAGCCTTTATCTCATGAAGATGTTTTTGTCCTTTCATATAGATTCTTTGTGGAATCACACTCAAGAACAGTTCACCAAGTTCCTCCTTTGTTGGTTGAGTGTCGAGGCCTTGATCTTTGCAGATGTTTCCGTGCCCACTCTGCAATGTCAGTCATTTTTTCTGTCTTCGTCTCCATCCCCCTCCTTCAATATTGCCATGTAGGTCCGTTTTAGGAAGACCACTGGATCTTGTTATTCTGCCATAGCAGTGCAGCTTTACTTATGTCTCTAAATGTTTGATATGGTCCTCTTGCTGCCTGATTCTTTCAAACACTTTTTGATTGGTGAAATGATCAGTATATCGGACGTTTATTATCATGCAGTAACATCTCATTTCCATGGGTCAGATTCTTCTGTTATATCTGCATGAGGGTCCATGTCTTGCATGCGCTGAGGAAAATGGAATGTACAAGAGCACACAGGAGCCTTTATTTCATGAAGATGTTCTTGTCCTTTCATATAGGTTTTGATCTGGAAAGTTCTGTGCCTTTATTTCATGAAGATGTTCTTGTCCTTTTATATAGGTTTAAATCTGGACAGTTCTGTGCCTTTATTTCATGAAGATGTTCTTGTCCTTTTATATAGGTTTAAATCTGGACAGTTCTGTTTTTGCTGCCCTTCAGTCGATTTCTCGTTTGAATTCCTCGATTTAAATGGTGGACCCCTGATAGGTTAACTGTGTTGTACGCTGTCTAACTTTTGACAATGGGCAGTTGTATCAGTACTGATGGTGGTGTTGTGGCTGGCCATCAGCTTTGTCCTCCTGGTGTCACAACTTGCTAATGTTTCATCCAGGCGTTCGACAAGCTTAAGTTTTTGTTCGCCCCGACTGCCAGGCCATCGATATCATCTACAAATCGAAGGTGCGTGATGGTTCTCCTGATTGTGCCATGATCTTCAATTCCATCAGTCATGACAAGGAGTATGCTGAAATATGAGACACTTAGAGGGCAGGCCGACAACCTCCAACTTTTGTATGGAATCATTTTCCAATAGTGTGGGATGGTTACCTTCGAGTTCGACATCGATCGTCGTCTGCCAAGTTAAAGGGACATAACTCTCACGCAAGCCTCGCTCGGGGACTGCGAGGCAACGACGTAAACATTGACGAAGCGACTCAACGTCTCCTGCTTGGAATACGTAGATCTTGGAAATACTACATGGTGGCAGCGACGGGATGGATCGCGACGATGTACCTACCGCTCGCTCTCAAGCTACAAGTCTTCCTCTACCCAAACCTTTCGCTGGAACGGCAGCAAACTGGAAAGTTTGGTCCCAACGGTTTGACCGCTACTATTACGCAACGCAGCTGCATCAAAAAGATCGATAAGTCTCAGTCTACCTGTACGCTATGGGTGAACAAGCAGACGATCTGTTGACTGTTTTACAAATTGATGAAGCTAAAACAACTTACCAAGAGTTAAAACACAGGAGCTTGATCGTCACTTTTGGTGACAGGAAAAACGTAATTGTGGAAAGAGCTAAGTTTAACCAGAGAAAGCAAAAACCAGGAGAACCTATCGACAACTTTATCCAACATCTTCATAAGTTGGCTGCTGAATGTAAATTCGGCAAACTCAAAGAAGAACTCGTACGTGACAGAATCGTTGTTGGAGTGCTAAATGACTCACTATCAGAAGAGTTGCAAGCCAAGCCTAAATTAACCCTTGCCATGGCGATTCAGCTCAGCAGACAAGCTGAAGCCAGATGGGAATCCCAACCTCTACTCAGAGACAGACCAACAGTCAATGCAGTAAACCAGCAAGGACTATACAAAACAAAAACTACAAGATCACAAAGACCCTTCAACTTTTGTTCACTCCGCAAAGCGTTTCTCAGCAGAAGATCAACACCTGAAAAGGAAATGCTACTACTGTGGACGAGAACCTCACTCAAAAAAAATGAATGTCCTGCCAGAAATGCTATTTGTACCTTGTGCCAGAAAAGAGGACTTTTAAACAGTCTGCCGCAGCAGAGGGAGAAAATCTATCCATGAACTCTCTGATGAAATTGATGCCATGGCAGATTATTTTTCGGAATGCAATTTTCAAACAGAAAGTCATGAGGACTCGGAATTTTTTCTTGGATCTCTCGACCGGAATTTTAATGAAATGGGGAGTGAAACATTGAACGTCAATGGTCATCCAACCACGTTCAAACTTGACACTGGAGCATCCGTCTCAGTCATCAGCAGCAATGAACCATGGCTTATAGGGTTACACCTCCAGACTGCAAACAAGATTTTACGTGGACCAGGGGGGTCGACATTGTCACCAGTGGGTGCGTGGGTGCCTTCAAGGCCTCAATCTCTTACCATGGAAGACAAATCACAGAGACAGTCTATGTGCTCAACAACCAATCGAGTTCTCTTTTGAGCAGGGAAAGCATGCTTTGAATTGGGCATGATAAAGAGGGCTGACTCAGTACAAACCACAATCACAGATTCTGCCAGCTCATCTTCACCAGATAACCCAATCAAGAAAGAGTTTTCCAAACTTCTTCAGTGGTCTAGAACAACGAAAAAAGAATACAAAATCAAACTCAAAGAGAATGTGCTACCCACTTGTATTTACACTCCACGCAAAATAGCTCACCCACTGCTCCCAAAGGTAAAAAATGAACTTGAAAACATGCTGAAACTCAACGTCATATCCCCTGTTAGTGAGCCTACACAGTGGTGCTCAGGAATGGTGGTGGTCCCCAAAAACAATCAAAAAGTCAGAATCTGTGTCGACTTAACACAACTCAACAAAGCGGTGCAACGAGAAAATCTACCCAATGTTCTCAGTTGAAGAAAGCCTGGCAAAGTTAGGCCAGAGTAAAATCTTCACGAAACTGGATTGTAAGAGCGGCTTCTGGCAAATCCTTTTGTCCCCTGAATCAAGACTACTCACCACTTTCATAACGCCGTTTGGTCGTTTTTGCTTCAATCGCCTTCCATTTGGCATAAGCTCTGCACCAGAATTCTTCCAGAAAATGACTGAAATTCTGATTGACTTGGAGGGTGTCATTTGCCACATGGATGACATTCTGATCCATGCGAAAGACCAAGCTATGTATGGCAAAATTCTTAGAGAAGTTTTGCAGAGATGTCAGGATGCGGGACTAACACTTAATGAAAAGTGTGAATTTTCCAAGAAATCTGTGAAATTCCTGGGACATATCATCGACGAGAATGGAGTTCACCCATATCCGAAAAAAGTGGAAGCCATAAAAAAAAATTCCCGCTCCAACAAATATCACAGAGTTGCAAAGATCATGGGGATGGTTAATCAGTTGGCAAAATACATACCGAAACTCGCTGATGTCAATACACCACTGCGTCAACTTCTTCGGAAGAACAACTCCTGGACATGGTTTGAACCACAAGAATCAGCATTTCAACAGATCAAAGACCTGCTTACATCCCCCACCTGTACTGGCACACTACGACCCTCTGAAAACAACAATTGTTGCAGCAGATGCCTCAAACAATGGCATTGGAGCAGTCCTCTCACAGGTTCAAGAAGATGGAACAAGAAAACCTGTGTCCTATATTTCAAGATCTCTCAGTGATGCAGAACAGAGATATGCAGTCATAGAAAAAGAAGCTCTCGCATCAACATGGGCATGTGTAGAGATTCAACGACTATGTCCTGGGCCTTCAGTTCACTGTAGAAACCGACCATAAGCCTCTTGTGCCACTTCTGACCACTACGGAACTCTGCAAGATGCCACCAAGAATTCAACAATTCCGCTTGAGACTTATGCGCTACAGCCCACAGTCATCCACGTGCAAGGAAAAACTCAAATCACTGCTGATGCTTTGTCAAGAGCTCCCGTTCGCAGCAACAACTCAACTGACTCAGACTGATCAATGAAGTGACAAAATTGGCAAAACAAAGCATAGATGTTTTGCCAGCTTCAACTAAAAAGCTTCAGGAAATTTGTGAAGAACAAAAAAAGCTTACGACATCCTACCACAAGTTCGTGAATACTGTGTCAAACGGCTGGCCAGCATACATATCTGAAAAACCCAATGCTTAAACAATACTGGTCGAACAGACACCATTTCACAATCGTTGATGACCTCCTGCTGTTTGACGACCGCCTGGTTATTCCTAGATCTATGAGACTCGACGTTCTGAACCGGCTCCATGAAGGGCACCTTGGCATCACAAAATGCTCTGTGCGTCTGCCCGTTCAACAGTTTGGTGGCCTAATATCACTTCAGACATTGAAGACATGATAAAAAAAAAATGTCATACCTGTGCTATTCACCAGCCAGAACAAAAAGGAACCTTTCTTCCTTCATCTTTGCCTGATCGACCATGGTCACGATTGGGAATGGACCTCTTGGAACTGTATGGTCAGAACTATCTACTCATTGTGGATTACTACTCCAGATGGATGGAGGTGAAGCTACTCAGCAAACTCACCAGCACTACTGTCATACACCAAATCAAATCAGTCTTTGCACACACGGGATACCTGAAGTTGTTGTCTCTGACAATGGACCCCAATCTGCCAGCTATGAATTCTCAGAGTTTGCAACAGAGTACAGATTCACACACGTCACAAGCTCACCCAGATATCCACAAACAAATGGTGAAGCTGAGAGAGCAGTCAGGACCTTCAAACAACTCCTGGAAAAGAATAAAGACCCTTACATGGCACTGCTCATGTACAGGGCATCCCCACTCAGGAATGGGTTCTCACCTGCTGAACTCCTCATGGGAAGGAAATTACAAACCAAAATTCCAGTCATTCCCAAAATATTAAAACCATTTACACCACAGATTACGACTCAGTTGCAAAAAGAAAGAAGCTCAAATGAAAGAAAAACAGTGCGAAAACTACAATGACAGACATGCTGCAAGAAATCTCCCACCACTGAAAATTGGAGACCCTGTTTGGATTCGTGACATGAAACGAATGGGGAAGTCATCTCAGCTTCAAATAACCCCCGGTCATTCATTGTCAAAACACCACAGGGAATCATCAGGCGTAACAGACGTGCTATCATCGCTACTCCAGTCGTGAAAGATCACATCCCTGCTTCGTCATCATCAGCTAACTCACCCACAGAAATGACAGTACCAAATACTCCACCGGGGCGTTCACCTTCCATTGTTCAGCCGGGAACAACACAGGAAACACCAAACTCATCAACTGGTACACCCACTTCACGTTCATCTGCTCATCAACACACACCACGAGGTTCAGTCCAAGATTCTCCTCTAACAACTCCT
The DNA here is from genome assembly GCA_016801955.1 of Conus betulinus. Taxonomy (NCBI): domain Eukaryota; kingdom Metazoa; phylum Mollusca; class Gastropoda; order Neogastropoda; family Conidae; genus Conus; species Conus betulinus. The sequence continues at coordinate 20,370 of JADBJO010014041.1, read as the reverse complement.
GTGGGCCAGAGAGGAACATATTTTCGATTCGGACGGCGAATTGTAAAGCCAATGAAATTAAATTTGTGAACCAATTCAACAAAGTACTGAATCTGGAGAGGGAGGGGAAAGTATTGTTATAACAAATCAAGCCAAGTTCTTTGTGAGATTGGAAAAAGTTACATTGTTTAAGGTTGTTCCGGTTATTAATGTTCATTTTCGAACTCAAACTCAAAAGTTTGAGTTAAACTGGAAAGGGAGATGTGAGATGGTTACCTTCAAGTTCGACATCGATCGTCGTCTGCCACGTTAAAGGGACATAACTCTCACGCGAGCCTCGGTCGGGGACTGCGAGGGCAAACGACGAAAACATTGACGGAGCGACTCAACGTCTCCTGCTTGGAATACGTAGATCTTGGAAAATACTAAACAGCATCCTGCATGAAGTCCATGTCTCCTGTTAGACTGTCAAGTGCTTGTTTGAAGTCTACAAAGAGGTGAAAGAACCCTTATGGTGCTGAAATTGTTTCAGCAAAGGGTACAGACGTTAAAGATCTGTTCGATGATATTTTTGCCTTTGCGGAATCTACTTTGTTCTTCATCAACAACGGTCTCTATGACAACTTCAAAATTAGAGGGAGGGAAAGGGTAGACCAAGCTAAACTGCTACCTTTCAATGATCTTCATTTACGATGAAAAATGAAGGTTCTGTTTTCCCCTGCTGGAAGTCTCTTCAGAGACTGGGTTGCATTGCCAAACCACACCACGACGCAGCGTGTATTTCAAACCTCACTTTGATTCCACATTACCTTTCTGTGGAAGGAAAAGAAAATCAACTGTGGTAAGAAATAGCTCAAGCAAGAAACCTGGAATGAAGGCATCACTGATAGGTAAACTGTGGACAAGCCTGTCGCTGATGACACAGGGTCACTGGTATGGATGCCAAAAGATAAGGGAGAGAGTTACTTCTAAGGTTAACAGTCCATGAGGAAGCAACCAACACTGAAGACATGAGAGAGGATGGTTAAAGCAGAAACAATAGAGATCTTAGCCTTGGAATCGTAGCCAACCACGCTAAGGAGGCTGAGGTTTGCCAGTAGCTGGTAGGCCTGCTGGCAGGACGCACTAGAGCTAGAGCTATTCTTGTCAACGCGGTCTAAATTACCAAAATTCCATATGCAAGTTGCCCCGTCTGAAGCTAAAACCCTCTCACATACGACAGACAATATCAGAGCAATAACAATTGGAAGGCAGCACCGTCGTACTTTCAAACAAATTTTCAATAAGGTAAAAGAACAAAGCTGGGAAAAGAGAGGCCTGTACTACTGGTCGTCTACTCCGTGAAACTAATATTTTGCACAAGAAAAATTCAGACCTCTCCTGGTTCGCCCTGATGATTTACAGTACTGAATGCAAAATTAGATCTGTTTTAAAAACGGCAACCACCGTTTCAAAATGTTTCACTTTTTTAAGTTCTCTTTTTGTGCGATTTAAATACACGCATGGGGCTAAACTTATACACAAACAACATTCGTTCAAACTTACTGGAATATTCCGGAGGCTCTGTAGTGGTCTCTGAAATCAAAGCAAAATTATTGGAGATCTGTTATTAAGAAAATTTTAGTCAGACGATTAATCAGTGACATGCATGTCATGAACTACGACCAAACAGACCATAAACATCTTTTACCACATTCATTACATTGTTGCTGGGTTACAGGACAAACAGATTAAGTCAAGTCAAATCGTTCACAGCCTTGTTAATCAATAGGGCTGGTTAATACATGCTGAAACGGAATAAAATAACATAAAATACACACGTGGTTACGTATTTCATTCATGATTAAATCCAAAAATAACAACAATAAAGTATCATGTGTGTACATGTGCATATGGTTGTGCGTTCGCGCAGTTGTGTGTGCTAGTGTGTGTGGTGTGTGTGTGTGTGTGTGTGTGTGTGTGTGTGGGTGTGTGTGTGTGTGTGTGTGTTTATGTGTGTTTGTGTATGTGTACATGTGCTTGTGTACAGGCATGCAGGTATGTGTTTGTGCATCACAGGTGCGGGGCATGCATGCTTGTGTGTATGTATATGGTGTCTTTGTGTGACCCTTTGTTTATACTTCTCCACCACTGTCGTATACAGACACATGAAATCGTGTGTTTTACTTGACACTGAGGGAGTACAACACATTACTGCTCAATATTTTCTTTAATAAAAACGGAGAAAGGTCAACAGCTTGAAACATAGGATGACAAAAACAATAAAACACTGCACAAAGCCAAAATCGCAGTACGTTTTTGGTCAAAATGGGCTCAGGATTAAATAAACCAAGTCATAAAAAGACTGAAAATACATCAGTTTTAATCTCCAGTGTGAAAACAAACTCAGATGTAGTGGCAACATATTGACTGTTAAGTCAGACATAATGGCAAGGTAGACATACTAATCTCTAAATGATATCATGTTTTCACTTTCATCACACAAAACCGACAAGGTGCAAGCAATTAAAATCAGATTATTACAACGAACGCAAACTATTATATCTGCATAACAACACCACCACTTATAGATCAAACGTCTGCCCGTTTGCTTTTAAGCAATAAGTCAGACTCTAGTTTATCAATTACAAAAAGCTCAGAAAAAAATGCTTAAAAAAATTTGGATCAACAGACACGACGATTTTGATATTCCAGTGGAAAAATTTGCAAGGTTGTGTTTCAGAACACAACATCAGACGAATCATTAACGAAGCAAAGAGGAAAAAATAAGTCCCGTCTATAGTCATACAGACCTTCAAGTTCATAAACATTTGCAGCGAGAGAACAATGAAACCTGAAATACGCACAAATTTAAAGCCACACGGTAGTGCATATCCAAAACCTTACCTGGGCAAAAACCACATGTAACAACAGTCATGGAATTAGACTGCCAACAAGATACTTAAAGTGCCAGATGGACGTTGACCAGAAGTATACTTATTTTGACTTTATATTATGACTGCCCAGGTGTGCAAACCATATATAATACAGCTTTCATGCTGCATCCCTCCATCATTGTCAGGTGGCCCAGAGGATAAAGCTCTCGTCTAAGCAGGGAGGAACCCCGAGTCCACGGTTGAAATTTTCCACGGGGTAGTGTTTTTTTTGCCATCCACTCTGGTTTACTCTCCTTTTGAGTCCTTAATAGTCCGAATTCTAGCCCTTAGGATCGTATAATAGATCAATTATCTTGTGCTTTCATTACACACCCGCCAATGTCCAAAGAAAGAACTCCAGAAATAATCACACTGTCCCCAAACAATTCCGGTCAAGCGTCTTTGATAGGTCAACAGAACATACTATATACCACATTATGCCTGACAGAAAAAAGTAGCAGTGTACTTTGTTAATGCTCTATTTCGCTTGAGAGCAATCAAAATATCACATTGGCTAGAACTGCTGCTATGATACTTATCCAATGCACGGATTTTTCTTTATGTAGATGAGACATTACGTTCCAATGTCGTTATACTTGTATAACCTATTTTGTTCTGTTCAGTGGACGTTTCATGGCAAGCAGATACACCCTTTGAATGTGATCATCCCCAGGTCGCTGTCTTTGGATCTCTAGCTCTGTGTCAAAATCAGTTGAACTGATTGCTGAACATATGAAAATGTGGACATTCTCCATAAGTAGCTACTGTGTGCTTTTGTTTGTATTTCTTTTTATGGACATAACCTGTCGTCTTTTGTCTCACCTGTCGTGGCTTTTTCACAGACGACAACTTCTCTCGGTCCTGGTGAATCATCTATGGTGACGAGCACACTGACCGGCCTCTCTATCAAGAACTCCTCATTCACCTCCTGGCATACACAAGACACAATACAGCATCTGAGTATTTTTACGAATATCTCATTTTGCCTTTTATTTCTAATTCTTGTTCTAAATAGACATTTTCATTACTTGTTCTCTGTATTATCATTATCATCATCATCATTATCATATCATCATCATCATATCATTTATTATCATCATCATCATCATCATCATCATCATCATCATCACAGAGATGTTCAGAATTCTGACAGAAGTAATGTTCACAATCGCTAAAGAAAAACTTAAAATATCCTTCTTTCTGTACTTATCATCACCATCATCATCATCGTCATCATCATAATCATTATCACAGTGATAATCGATATGCTTCAGAATTCTGACAAAAATAATGTTCACAATCGCTAAAAAAAAAACATATACTTAAGAACAACATCCCTCAAATAACATCTATCATTTCCAAAGGGCAGGAGGAAGATTTTGTTCTTGCTTTCAAGTATTTTATGAAGCTGACTGGGTGCACATTAAAAGGTATGTCTGACAGAATCATACTGTCTTTGAATGTGTATGCCTTCTAAATTCTGGTCCATAAAAATTATTTTACATTCATTTTACAAGCTCAACGGAAAGCTGGTTTGAACATGCACATTCACTCAGCTCTGTACGTTATAAAAGAATGACGACCCAGATTTCATACTCTTGCAGAGCTTCGTTTGTTTTGTTTTTTTCAGTCATCATGGGTCACATGTCCCCTTGCCACCTTACAGTGTGGGGACAAAACGCAAAAAAAACATGAGACAAACTTTCAGTAAATATCTTGGAGATTTCATGCAGTTTTAACCAGTCATAAGCAGTAAGCACCATGAATTTGCTTTCAATTGACTTTTCGCTTGTGAAAAAAAAATTTTAAAATCATTATATGGTAGGCGATGATGACAGACAAAGACAGTGAGAGAGAGAGAGAGAGAGAGAGAGAGAGAGAGAGAGAGAGAGAGAGGACAGACAGACAGGCAGGCAGGCAGGCAGACGGACAGAAAGACAGACAGAGAGAGATAGAGCAAACAGGAATTTGTGTGTGTGGAGTGCGCGAACGCGTGTGTGCATGCGTTCGTGCGTGTGCGTGTAAGTGTGTGTGTGTGTGTGTGTGTGTGTGTGTGTGTGTGTGTGTGTGTGTGTGTGTGTGTGTGTGTGTCCGTGTGTATGTGCCTGGCGTGTGTGTGTGTGTGTCTGTGTGTGTGTGTGTGTGTGTGTGTGTGTGTGTGTGTGTGTGTGTGTGTGTGTGTGTGTGTAGCGTGCATCGCGTCCGTGTGTACATGACGTGTGTGTCTGTGTCTGTGCATGCACATGTGTGTGAGCGTGTGTGTGTGTATGTGTGTTTTGTGCGGGTACGTATGTGCATGTGTGTGTATTTCTTTATATTGGTTCGTGTGTTTTAACATAGGATGTTTAACTAATATTTACACATCTAACATGTTGAGATTAATGGATAATGTCATGACTACCACCTGTGGGAAATAGCAACATGTCCCACAGCAGGTACACTTTTGTTTCTACCTATTAATGATGGCAATAACAATGACGACGATGTTAATGATTAGTACTATAATGATGGTGATAATGATGGTGACAATGATGATGATTATGACGATATGCACGCCATCTAAACTGCAAGCAGGATTACTAACAGTCAAAAGTCCACCTACTTTCAGTCCCATAATCATGCACAAACCTTCCCTCAAACACATCACAGCCATCTCCCCTATGATTGAATTTTTTCACTATGTGTGCAGTTCCCAAGCTGCAGAGTCATGTAAACGGATCTCGTGCAGGCGACAATTTAACGTACTCTTCTTATCTGTTTCATATTTCGTGTGCTCTGAAGTGGCATTCTCAGTATGCTGCTCATTTTGACACACCCTACACATCCATTCAGAGATTTGTCTTGTCAAAGCCTCAGTATCAGCAGTCCATAAAGCACATTTCATATCATCATGAGACATGCACTTAGAGAGGAGAGGTATGAAAAGCCTCAGAGTTGTGAGACTTATTTTCATGATGTAGATGAGGTAGAAGAGAATGCATTCCGGCTAGATATTACGTAGAAAGGTTGCTGTCTACCTCTTTTCCATCTTTCGTCTGTTACTTCATAATAGGAAATCGAGACAGAAGTGTCAAAGCAGCTTACTTCCACCGACTCCAAAACACCTGACGCCAAAACGTCGCCAGAGTTGTCAATGGCAGCAATAGTGGACACTATTGGCGTAATCTCAAATAGTTGAACCTCTTTGTCATCTTGATAAATCTTTCCAACAAGTTTGTTTTCTGGATCATTGGCAACTGCAATCATACAAAATATCAGTCAAGCAAAAACAGCGGATGGAACTGGTCATAGCTTCTGCAATCAAACAGTTTGTTTCAAATCGAAGTATATCGGAGTAATGTGCATGAAAAGTCATTAGGAGAGTTCTTAAGCCTAAAGCATGTCCGCTTGTAGTATGTTTATCAATTCAACTTTAAATGCATACATGTGCATATGCATACTAACCAGAATAGAATTCTTGTAATTTTTTATATCATTTCTTCGTCGTCTCGACGGACAAACAACCACAAAAAACAACATATCATTTCTGTATATCAACTCTTCAAGTCATACCTATTTCTTCTGGAGTCTTCGGCGAAGTCGGTGGCTCTGCACAAACAAAAGTGTTCAGTGAAGATTTTTAAAAAATGTAGCGCGCGCGCGCCCACACACACACACACACACACACACACACACACACGCACACACACATACACACGCACGCACGCACGCACGCACGCACGCACACACACACACACACACACACACACACACACACACGCGCGCGCGCATTCTTTGATTAAGCAGTTCCGTGTTAGCTCACCTCTGCACGTAAGGTGCGTGCACACAGTGCAAAGCCACGTGCTTATTTTTCTATCTGTGCTTGAGAACGAGTGTATATTATCAAGGGATGGTAGTATAGTTGTGTACACTATACATCTGTTTGATTAGGAATTTTTTCTACGACACACGACATCTGCACACTAGAAACATTCAATTACTTCTTTCCTTCCATTGTGTACACGTGCACACGCATGTGCGAGTATGAGTGCGTGCGTGCGCGTGCGTGCGTGCGTGCGTGCGTGTGTGTGTGTGTGTGCGTGTGCGCGCCTCTGTGTGTGTGCGTGTGCGTGTGCGTGTGTGTGTGTGTGCGTGTGCGTGCTTGCGTGCGTAAGTTTTTGTGTCTGTCTATTTGGGTATGTGTGGTATGAGTTGACGTGGTATGTTATACATGTGCTTGTGTATACAAGATGCAAATGAAAGTGCAAATATGCGCCTCTCTCTCATTCTCTTTCTCTCTGTTATCCACCCATCCCTACTCTCACCCCCACAACTACTACTCTGCCCGCTTTTCTCCACATTCCCCACACCGCACACAGATGCACATCAGGTTCATGACCACAGCTATAATTTCACCTTCTCCTGGTTTACTTGTCGTTGGTTGTGTCGGAGAACTTGTTCCACCTAAACCGTTTAAAGACAGACAGACGTTTAAACCGAGAGTTGGTCAGACAGAAAGACAAACAGATATCTGACAGACAGGAACGATAAACGATCAAACTGACAGGAATGATAGACGTTCAAACTGACAGAGGGATAGGGAGACGTTCAAACAGAAAGATGGGCTTTGAGAAGTTGAAACAGACAAATGGACAGAGAGAAACACGTAAACAGGCAAATGACCAGCGAACTCTTGAAAACGAAAACAAGGAAAAAATCACATTCTGACAAAATAGCAAAAAAAACTCCAGACAGACAGAAAAAAAAAAACAGTCAGATATTCACACGGAGACAAAAACAGAGAGACCACCAGACGTAAGAACAGAGATATGATCAGCGCAAATCACAAAGAGACCTTCTGTCAGAGACAGACATAGAGAGAAGTTCAGACAAACAAAAGCACAATAAGAAGTTCACACAAAAGGACAAAAGAAACCTTCAGACACAGGGACAGAAAGACATTCACACAGATGACAGAAACGACCAGACAACGTAGACAGATATCCACACTGATAGACAGATATATAACATGAGACAGACAGACAGAAACATGTTCAACAAGAGAAAGAAAGATGTGTTCTGACAGACAAAAAGAACAGACTTTCAGATAGAAAGCTAGAGAGGCATTTAGACAGACAGAAGGGCAGACATGTTCATACAGACAAAGAGACACAAGTTCTACTAGACAGACAGCTGGACAGGGAGAGGTTCAGACAGGAAGACACACATGAATACAGAGACAAGTAGACAAAGAGACAGACAGAAATTACGACAGAGAAAAAAAAACCGGGGAGACATTCAGACCGACAGACATAGAGACGTTCACACTTACAGACAGAGAGATATTTACATACACAGACAGGCAAACAGATGTTCACACCCAAACGGCCAATTTTACGGAAACACAGAGAAATATATACATCGGAACATACATATATAATACAGAAACTAATTTCAGACATAATATCACAAACACACAAGAAATCAAAACAATTTACATGGAATATAAATGTTTACGCAACATGCACTGTAAGTTAAACAGTACACTTAAATCTGGATACTATCTTTCTCATTTGTTAAACTCCCAGTGACCGTTAAGATACTTTACATTCTAGACAACCTCTTTAAATGCCCCCTTCCCTGGAACATAAACACTGATATCATAGTCTATGATGGTTCTCATACGCCGCTAATGAAGAGTTTAATATTCATGTTCCTACGCCCTCTTTTTATTGTTTTCTTTTTCTCATCACCACCTATTTACCCCCCCCCCCCCCCCTTTCTTCTTCATTTGTTTTAATCGTTACAACGTCACTGTTGTAGTGACGATGGCATTGATGAAGGAATTGGTAGTTTACCCTAGCTTTCCTTCACGACTAATTTGTTCAACATGTTATTGTTTAGTGAATCAGTAGGAGGTTGCACCTGTAAGGGAGATCCAAGTAAATGCTGTTCTGCACATTTCTCAACTGCTGTCAGCACTCACGCAGGTGACACTGCTCTTGTTGTTAAACTGTAAAGCCTATCTTCCCCCTATATTCATCATTCTTTACATCCTAACATTATCTTTTAGGTAACTTATTTTTTACGGTGCTTTCCCTGTATTTTTCTTTTTCTACCCTTCACACACTGTTTGAGGTTGCCTCTGGATCCTGCTGGAGGTGAGAAGACATCAGAATTACAGATGGTATATTTCCATCTAAAGATACCAAGGGACGACCAACTCTATCTGCCGTGTTGCATCAGTCAGCCCAAATCCTTGTAGTCATCATCATGGATGTTCGTCGTGGTCGATGAAGACGTAAGTGACTCCGCGTGTGTGATTGCAAGCCAAAGCTGGACACACAAATACATCCGCACTTTTGGCATGAGACAGCTGTCATTGGGTCTGGTCTCCTCTCTTTGTGGGCTTGGCACTTCTGGTCCAATTTCTGCAAACGCTTCTCTTCAAAGCTATTTACTCCTTTGTGGGCAGCAAATCGCCAGGCACTGCGGTCCGTGGCAAGTGTTTCCCAGCCCTGAAGCGGGATGCCACAGACTACCAGTGATACTTTCAGGCAGTCCCTGAAGTGTTTGAGCGGCCACCCAGGTCCCTTGTTCCAGCTGCCAGCTCAGGGAAGAAGACCATTTTTGGAAGTAGCGTGTCGTCCATTCGTACCACATGCCCAACCCAGCTCAGCTGCACTTTCATGATGATCAGCGCCTCAGTACCAGACTTTTTTTGCTCTGCGATGCACTTCTGTGTTGGAAATCCTGTCCTCCTCCCAGTGGAAAGCGGGCAGGTCTTTAGACCTGTATGGGTAGACTGGCGACCCCACCCTCCATGAGTCTACCAACAATTGGTAAATGGGTCCTGCTGCCTTGCAGGCTGCCTTGAGAAAGGCAAAGGCTACGGGAGTAAACCCCTAACGAAAAATCTGGAGTGGAGCCCCCAAGACGGCTTGGTGGTGAACTCCATCATCACTCCCGCAACTCCTGCAGTCCCAGTCGTGGACAAGATGTTATGCCCTGTGGTGCTTGGGCAAACCACGACCTCCACATACTTCTTTGCCCAGGTTTCATTGACTCCACCTCTCCTTTCTGCTTTCCCAAGTCTTGGGGCGACAGGCGAGTGGCGACGGTGGCAGGTGGGAGATGGCACTGGGAGCTGCTCGTCACAGACCTGCACTCAGGTGGTCAGGGCAGGATGGTCGTCACTCTACTCACCGGGGCAAGAGTAGGTTTCGGCAACCACCTTGGCGACGGAGCAGCCCTATTCAGGGATAGCACTCCCCCCCCCCCCCCCCCCCCCCCCCCGTCCTGTCCCCTCATGGGGAAGGGCCTAGAAATGGTGGCCTAAAGAAAGCTTGCCTCATCCCATCCTGTCAGCATACCGCAGGCTGACCGGACATCTGACATAACGTCAAGTTACAAAAACCAAGCACAGGCCATTCCAATCAGCCTTTCCATTAATTATTCAAAACTACATCTGGAAACAAAAAAGACAGATCTGAACCGTCCCAAAGGCTAAGTGTGGACAGGAACTCCGTCCTTGTACTCAAATCACAATATATGTTGATCACTGGGAATTATCGTTATTTGGGGAGGAGGGGGGGGGGAGTGGAGGAGGCAAATAAAGAAAACAGTATGTGAAAGAAAGAAAAATAGCAAAAAAGTGAATTTTTTTCCAGTACATATTTTCAAAAGAAATAACACTACATACTACAAGACCAGCTCCCCTCAATCATCTAACTCCCTCCTCTTTAGACCCCTGCTTCCCTTATCGATACACGTTCGTTACCTAACTCTACTCGATTTCTTTTCATTTGCCACTGACAAGGAAGTTAAGTCAATACATTCGTAATACTTAAAAATATTCTCGTCTTCTTACCAGTTGGTGAAACCAGCATCACGATGTACTTTTCACCTGCTTCCATGGCGTAGTTTACCGTTCTCCTGAATGTTGAAGAATGAAACTCTAATATTCATGTCATTGCTACCTCATTTGTGCGCCTGTGTGCATGCTAATTCACACGAGCGCGAGCGCGCGCGCACGCGCGCACACACACACACACACACACACACACACATACACATACACACACACACACATAATTCACGTCATTGCTACGTCGCTTGTTGGCATATAATTATGCGCGCTAACTCACACACGCACAACGCCCCCAAACCCACACACACACATGCATTATGCACACGCATATGAATACATACAAAATGTACGTTTCAATCCACTGAATTCTAAGTCATATACGGCCTGTAAGTGATGGTGCCAATCAATTGTAAAATAAATCTTTGAAACTTTTTAGCAAAATTAAACAGACAAAGATTTTAAAATTGTAATGGAAAGTATTTCTATCATTAATAAAAGTTTATAAATGTAAATGACAGTATCACTAATTACCCGGTAATAATCGTTCAAAAAAATGCAGCCATTAGTCTCATAATTTCTTTTAGTACACTCTTTTTATGTTCCTCTTCGTTTCAGTAAATCCGTAGGAAGTCACTGGGACACCACAATCAGAAACAGTTCACCAGCATCCTTCCCTGTCCATTCTGCAATGTTGTCAGTCCATATGTTTTTTATCTTGCCCTCCGTCTTCTTCTCGGAACAGTTCCCTGGGACGATTTTTTAGCATGATCACTGGATCTTGTCGTATGACCAAATTAAAGTAGTGTTCTTTCTTCACTGATGTCCGTGGATCTTCTGATGATCCGGTCTACTGCTTGATGGACTGACGCACGTTTTGTTTAGTAATTTGATCAGTATATATCTATCGTTTATTACTTTGTGATTTCAGCTTGGATTCTTCCTTCCAGATCTGTGAGGATTCATGTCTGGCCTACGCACAGGCAGACAAAATATACCAAAGCACGTGTCTGGTACAGCTGCCATCTTAATCCTAAACGGTACTAATTTATTTCGCTTTTGTTTGGTCAAGTCTTTTGCAATCTTAAAATCTCTTTTTTGTGTGCTTGTCTACACTTTTCTTGATAACCTAATCTTGTCTTTCAATGCAGCTTTCTTTGAATTCTTTATTTCAGCGCAGATCCCCTTGTGTATAGCCTTGTTATTTCTCTCCTCAGTCTTCTTGAGCAAAGCTTCTTCGAGTGTCGCACATCTCCATGATATACATTGTGATCCATGGCTAAAGTTTCCATCAGCTTATTCCTGTGATCTCTGTTGCCATTTCAGGCATCAATTGACTACAATTGTTTGAGAGGGCTTCAACGTCCTGTGGTTTCACGACAATGCAGGCGGCAGAAATTCTTCCTGACATCTTTGACATCTATAATCAGGCTTGGCATTCCCGCCACCTTGAATAATAAAATTATTTTCTTTGTCAACCTTATTGATGACCGTTTGCAGCGATGAGTCGAATTCTTCAGTCTGGTGATTATCATAGTCTGTGGGATCATATATGTGCACAACCGCCAAGTTGAATGGTTTTGCTTTCAGGGTAGCATCTCAGTACAGCGTGTCCGATGTTCTTATTCACTAAAAACTCCACGACTGAACAGAATATTGCCCCTTTTTATCCACGCTTCTCTATTGTTTTTCCACCTACATTCGCAGCGGCTGATGATGCGCCAGGAGTATCTTCTTATGTGTCAGTTTTGTGAGTTCTCCAGTCTGCCCGAGTGTTCTTCTGTTCCAGGTGGTGAAGGTGATGACTTTCCTTCCACAGACACTCAGTGGTCATTTACCAGTAGCACACTTTTCACGTCAGCGTTTGTCGAGTCAGACAGACGGTGGAGTCCTTAACCCGCGCTGCAATTGACTGGTAAAATCTCTTGTTTTGTTCATCTCCATTTGGCGTGTCTTTGGCAAGTCGAACCTGGCGAAGCGCATTCCTCTTCAGGTCTGATATTCTTGTCAGTTTACTTCCCACTTCCAGCAGATAGTAAAAGGTTACATGCCAACCAGCGGGAACTCTAAGCCGACCTAATAAGCGGACTGCTTGTTTCTCCCACATTACTTAACACAAAAGAAACATAGCATTCATTGGTATTAGTGGAACAGCATGTTTTACGTGTTTCTGGTTTTTCCTTCACTGGCGATTGTTCTTAGCTTTTCAAGATCATTTTGATTTATCTCAGTACTCAAAATGATCTAATCTGCTAAAGATGAAAAACGTACGTTGTTAACATTTGGTGAAACGCTGGTCAATGGAGTTGTAAATGTTGAGATCCTTTTAGACTGTTCAAAACATTATGTTATGCACACATTGTGTTGTTATCTAAAGAGACAACATTTTCAAAATATTTTTTAGGGAATTTCATTCAATGCACACCTGTTTGTTTTTACATGTATTTTACATCTTTAGTGTGTGAAAGGATCATCAAATAGGTTGATAGCAGCTCCTCTCCCCCATTCAAAATGTATTTCATATGCACTGGAGTCGTGCAGTTTTGTAATACACTTGGTTAAAGAGCTTCTTCTGTGTTTATGTTATTAAACTCATTCAAGATGGAATGCATTAGGTCTGAAAGAAAACAGTCTTTACTAGAACTGTAAAAAAAAAAAAGAAAGCTTACTTATTTGGGACCCACCTTTGGCCGTGTGATCCAGGCAGGTAAGTCAATTATGATAACACATATAACAGTCATGCATTCTTGTCTTCTATGGCATCCGCGAAGTTGCATGCACACATGAAAGAACATCCATGGGATACCTCGTATCAATCAAACTTATTTATCCATGGTTAGTTTAACTTCAAGTCAACAATAATATTTCTAAAGATAAAACTGATACACCCAGAACAGCAGCATCAAATACAAGTACAACGTATCAGCTCAGTCTATGTTTTATTACATTTTAATATAGGGAATCAAGTTCTTGTGGTTTTCAGTTCCTCACAGTTAGAATGTGAACCAAACTAATTTGTCATGACCATTTTTACAAGTAAGGAAACACAGCCTTTGGGTCCAAAAATGTTGAGAATCAAATTATAACCAGACACTGAGCGGCAGCAAGAGACAGACAGACAGACAGACAAGAAGACAGACCAACAGCGATACTGACTTATAGACAAACAAAATGACAGGAGTACGTACTGTCATATATACCGACAGACAAGCACATAGAGTGACAAGAGGACGGTTTGACAGGCAGACATCTTTTTTGTACAGGTAGAGGCAACCCGATCCACATATCTGACCTCAGGTTGGACGTTTATGAAGACCTCGGTAGGCACATTCTTCACACCTGGAACTGTTTCCACAAATGGTCCCTCTGGGAAGACGTTCATCTGAATGAATGTACCCTCTTTTTCACCTCTGGTCTTACTGCTTCCTTGTGGTACTTTGGCTTCCATTTCAATGGGACATGTTTCACTGGGCCCTGTTCATAAATGATTTTTTGGAAAAAAAGTCCTGTGAAATTTACACAAACTACAGTGCTCATTTATTATGTTCCAAACATGTAAAAAGATGCATTCTGCATTTTCTACAATGAGTACACAATTGAAATAGGAAAATTCCAACTAATTACTCGATTCTAAAACAGAGGTTGGATTCTTTTTAACATTTAGATGAAGGAAATATGCACAGCTTGGGTCAGGAGGGTTTACACTTGAACACGTTTTTTAAAAGTCGGGATGACTGTGCAAGTCTTGAGTACAAACATCTTAATTATGTGTTTGTGGCTATCTATAGTTGTTTTTCCTTCAACTGTAGACCAGTTTCGTTCAATCCCAATTCCTTCAGCTGTTTTTTTTTTTTATACCTTATTGATTTCGATCACATGTTTATGTTTCACGTCACTTTTCCATACTGAAATCATTCCTTTTTATCTACAAATGAACAACTTTCTTCTGGTGCACACTCAGTCTAGGCCGTAATGACAAATATTCTTTTTAATCGAAATTTACAATAATACTCAATACTCTATAGTAATCCTGAAAATAATGAAGACCATTATCATCAATATCATCACCATGATCACTGGACTTTCTCAAACGTTTTTCCCCAAACCCTCAAAGCGCTTTACAATATCTAATCAAATATATGATCATAAATCTGATCATAGAAAAAATGCACACATTAGCGTACACTTCCTCTCCACCTCACCAACACCCCCCTCAATCTTTCTGATCCATTTGTCATCACTGTCCTCCCCCATACATTTGAACAGAAACAGTGTGACACGCTCATACCTGTCTATGGCACCACTACCCCTGCCAGATACCCTCATACATCCGTGCGCATATACTTAAATACTCATATGAGATATAAAAGCAGGCTTTAAAAAAACGATAGGGAGGAGAATACAAAAGACACGGATATGAAAACGAGTGCATTACTTTAGAAAGACTACAAATGAAAAATGCATTTCAATATCCGTTTAAAATGACGGAGGTGAACACAGACAGACACTCAAAGGGAAAATGTTTTATGTCCATACTTAATAATGGGTAAATGCCCTTACTTACTCGGTGTCTTTTCTTTCCGACTTCTGATTGATGATCAAAATCCCGTCATCAGCAGAACTGTGAGCC
>JADBJO010014041.1:0-2500 GCA_016801955.1 Conus betulinus | reverse complement strand
ACCTAAAGTCACTGTCAAGAAGAAAAAGGTCAAAAACTTGTTGCGTATCTGTAGTAGAAGCGCTACCTATGAATCATGCATCACATTGTGTGTTGATCTCTCGCATGAAGAAGTCTGTGAGGACCCCCGTCTGAATCTCCAATACGCTACATTTAGCTTGTGAACTGAAGGTGTTCATGGACACTTATTTCGACTCCCACACTCTATCAGGTTTTTTCCTTGAACCATCAAGTTCAGTTCAGATTAAATCATGTCGTTTATAGTCCAGCCGGTCGCACTGCATGGGGCATTGTCAGGATGTCATATCGTCAAAATCGACCCAATTAATGTTTTCATATATATATATAGCAGTTGAATTTAACCAACAAATTTCAGGGGACATTTCTTTCAAAAAAAAAAAATTCATGGTCACATTACAAATCTTGATCTAACCTAGAAACGCCAAAATCCCATCTATTTGAAGATCTCTTAACCAAGGTCTTCAGGAATCTGCTGAAAAAATGTTCAAGTCGAGTATTCAGTTCCAATACTCTATATGCTCCTGTTTTAAAGTGAGCGCTTCATTGCCATGGAGGCTGCCTCAATTGTTAAATATACATGTGTGTGCAAACAAGACTGGCCTGAATGTCATGGGCACAACAGCGTTTCTTCTTTACTGCTTCAAGTGACAGGCAATGGGAATTCTTTTAGGTTTGAATAGATCTGTGACAAAAATTAAGTTTGTTATTGATTCGTTATGTTTCTAGTCGCCCTGCCCGAGGTCTTTGACATAACAATGAACTTTTGGTTTTAGACCTATTTTGGGGATACAATATTTGGACAATTTAAAAAGAAATGGAACTCGTATCTAGATGACTAGCTGTATCACTGCCTTGAAAGTCAACATGCTGTAGCCACAGATTCTAGACAGCTGCATAAGTTGAAAGGAAAATTCGGGTTTTTGGGTGTATCATTTCACAGCCAGATATTGCCTACAGCGCAAAAAAGGGTGAGTTAGTCCTTTCACTGGTAGATTATAATGAGTGTCAGGACCACGGCTTTGAGACAAGCAATACATATAAGGCGGTCAGAGAGAATATATTTTGAAAACTCTTGAGCATTATCTGTCGAGCAATAAACACAACAAGCAACTCAAGAACAGAACCATCTCACTTCAGTCGTTGTTGTCCTGACTGCCAGAGTGGAGAAAGTGGTGATACAATGGTACCAGCACACTGTGGCATCAGAGGCAATGAAAAAGCGGACATTCTGGCAAAAGACGGTGCACAGAAGGAGCAGGCCAACAACCTGGTGTCATACGTTGAAATCAGGACAACCATCAAGGCACAGCAAGAAATAAAATGGCGCCTCCTGCACTCCAAATACAACCCACAAGACAGATACCATTTGCTGGGACGACGGGAACAGGTCAAGATCTTCTGCCAGAGGACTGGACAAAATCGCCTGCTCCACCACATACACACAAAAATTTGGCATTGGACAGAGTGGAGAGTGCCCTTGTGGTGAGGGACCAATGACAATCAACCACATCCTTCAGTCTGTACGACATATGCAGCATCCAGGAGAAAGTACTGGCCAACACCGACAGCAGTGGAAGCCAACTGTACGGCACCCTGGAGGAACTGCGACGGACGGCAGCCTTCATCGAGGACACCAGACTGCTCATCTAAAGGGAGGCGAACGAGGAAGAAGAAGATTTCTCCTATTGGAAAACTTCTGTAAATATTCTTTAAAAGGGTGGACATTAAGTCGGGCAAAGTAGGTCTTGTATGCCAGAAAGTGGGTAGAGTCATTTGAATCGGAAGCAAGATCAAAGTGGACTTCGAATGTTAAAACAAATTCAATGTGGATTTATCTGGAAATGTAGAAAGACAGCAAGACTCCCCCCACCCCACCCATACCCCCCCCACACACACACACACATACACACACAAAATATCAGCAGCTTTCAGTTGTGTCTAGCTAGGAAGGAGGAAGGAGTAAGGATACAAAATCGTCCTAATCATCGCCTATGGTACGTAGTCACCCAAACGAGAAACACAGTATCCACACAGTCATGCTTTTCATCACAACAGTGGAACAAATTTTTACCACGTGCAGTTATACCAATTACAGGAACTGACCAGAATCTAAAGTGCTTTCCCTATCAGTACGTTAACAGGAGAGCTACGGAAGTTTCAGACGATCCTTTCGAAGCAGAAAATGAAGAAGGCACTTCAGTAACTGAACACGATGGCAACCTAGTGCTGGCTGGGGAGGAACTGGAAGACAAAAAAAAAACAGAACTTGCCCAGACGTGAAGGGTGGCACTGAATGGGAGAAACTGAGGCAGAGTAACAAGATATTTCACTTCATTTTTTAATTCCCATCCAACCGCTCAAGATTTTCATCTCTGTCGAATCAAACAATGAACAAAATCGATCAGAATGTGACAAAAACTCGAAATAAACCACACTACTACATTAATAAGTACAGGAAACTGGAAAGCGGCCAAAGTGAA
>JADBJO010014040.1:42500-49599 GCA_016801955.1 Conus betulinus | reverse complement strand
TGCTGTCACATAACTGACATGACCTTCCCATTGCGTAACGAATTTTTGAGCAACCCGCATCTTGGAAGAGAAATCATGGACAGCTTACTATAAATTTGAAAATAAAACCATGGAATGTGCTGTTTTTTGTCTGAACATAATGACAGGTGGATAGAATAAGCAGCTGGGAAATCATGATCTTGTCATCAATTCTTTCATGAAAGGTGTCATTCTTATTGACAAAAAAGGACACACAGCGGGGATAGCTTTGTTGTTGCCGCTGTAGATTCAGACCCCCCTTATCTCTTCTTCCTCCCTTTCCCCATCTTCCCGCACTCATACTTCCCCTCCGTTCCACACCGCCATTACTGGAAAGTTCGGCTTCTGCCAGCTGAATGTGTCCCAAATGCCTACAGTGTCCTGCTCAAGAAATGAGGTGAAGAATGATAGCAGAGGCTGAAGACCTTCAGGACAGGTGAAAAGACTACTGCAGGTGGCGGAGAGGATGGGGATTAGAAGAGGAGGGCCTAGGACAAGTGACAGGGAGGGGGAGGGGTGGATGCATGATGGGAACGTTCAGACATTCATCAAGGCCCAAACTATCCTGATGAACACTTTCGAGCCGTGACTCCGAATCCATCACCTCAGAGGTGAAAAGAAGGCGGAGGGGAAGGGGGGGGGGGGGGGGGAGGGGGGGGGGGGGGGGGGAGAAGAAGTGGGTAAATAATTACCCATGCCTCTATGAACCAAAAGTGGCTGTAACTACGATTCTGCTTTGTCTCTCGTGCTTCAATGAGCAATGTGTCATGGTGGGAACGAGGCGGGTGGATATGGATGGGCGAGATATGAAAATGGGGAATGAGAGGAGTGTGGGATGTGGAGGCGGGGTTTGGTGGGGGAAGGGGGGGGATTTGTTAGGGAATGGCGGGAAGGTTAAGATAGGGGGGGGGGGGTAGGGATGGGGTGGGGGGAGGGGGGGGGGGAGGGGGGTAGGGGTGACAAAGACAGTTTCCATCTTTAAGAGGAGTGAGAGCCAATTCTGACTGACAGTAACAATCGTATGCATGGTGCTCTCTCTCTCTCTCTCTCTCTCTCTCTCTCTTCTCTCTCTCTCCTCTCTCCTCTCTCTCTCTCTCTCTCTCTCTCTCTCTCTCTCGTGAGAGCCAATTTTGACTGACAGTAACAATTCGTATGCATGGTGCTCTCTCTCTCTCTCTCTCTCTCTCTCTTCTCTCTCTCTCTCTCTCTCTCTCTCTCTCTCTCTTCATTCTCCCTGTGTGTTTGTCTGTCCGTGCCTTCTTCTACGTATTACTGTCTCCAAGCAGAGTGGAGACCACAATAAAAAGTGACAGGTCGTTTGCCGGTTTCGCCTGATTCGGTATCTTGTCAATGTGTCCTTGCCGTCCAATTGCTACGTCTGTCTGCCCTCAATCCCAGCATCTGTCTGTCAAATTGTTTGCATAAATGCCCGAATTTGGTTTTGGTCACACTCTGTGTCCCCTGTTCCCCCTCCTCCCACACACCCTCTCTCTCTCTCTCTCTCTCTCTCTCTCTCTCGCTCTCTCCTCTCTCTCCCTCTCTCTCTCACCACCTCTTCCACCTCAACTCCTCTCCTCATCTCTCTCTCTGTGTGTGGTGTGTATGCACGTGCATGTTTTCACAATCAGGTGATTAATTGATTGAAATCAATTCTTTTATTCTCAAATTGTTGATGAAAGACTACAGGTGGATTACAGAACATGTTTTTTTTCAGTTCTTTTTTTTTTTTTTTATTGCTATAGAGTTCTTTATATGTCATAGGTACAATAGTTTTTTTCATTATTAATGTAGTGTGTCTTGTGCATGCTCGTGTATGTATGTACCTATGAAGTGTGTGTGTGTGCGCGCGCGCACGTGTGTGTGTGTGTGTATGTTGTGTGTGTGTGTGTGTGTGTTTGTGTGTTTGTGTGTGTGCGTGTGTGCGTGTGTGTGGTGTGTGTGTGTGTGTGTGTGTGTGTGTGAATTAGATTTATACATACGCGCGCACACACCACACACACACACACACACACACACACACACACACACACACCACACACACGCACACACACACACACGCACACACACACATGTATACACACACACACACACACACATATATATTTTATAAACAAAGCTGCTCTTATGTCTCAGATTGTAGAAATAGGGGGTGATAAGCCTTCATATCTGCAGTGGCATTTTGAGAAGCATTTATTATTCCCCAATTCACCTACTCAAGCACATACTGTCAGTTAGGCAGAATCATCTACCACTGCAGATATGAAGGCTTATCACACCCTATTTCTATAATCTGAAACATAAGCAGCAAGCTTTGTTTTATAATTCAATATTCTTGCAGTCATTGCAACACCAAGCTGCCCTGTAAGTTGCTGGAATGGTGCTCGGTACTTATCCTTGGAATTTATTGTTTTATTGTAATTTAAGTCCCTTGTGGATTCATTCCAAGAACTGGCCCTCAGCACTTGTGTCTTAAGAGGTTATCTTTTTATATTTTCTACTTTTCACAAGAAATGTAGCTGTGTTTTGCTCTTTCATGATTTTCTTTTGCTTCTTAGGTGGGCACCTTTGGTTAGTTTTTTTGAAAATGAAATGTTAAATGTGTCAACTCATGGATTGAAAGGTGATGATTCTCTGCTCGCCAAAAAAGACATGGAAATGACTTTCAAGCTTAGGATTTATAGTGATGTTATGTTCCTTTGACAAAAAAGTATCCATGAATGAAATGAAAATTGCAGAACTTTTGACACTAATAATACTCCATAGAAAAGAGGATTCAAGTGAGTCGCCTACGCGCAGGCAGTCTGTCGCATTTTGACATCATACCGGATCGATTTTCCAAGAAGCAGATGTGATGGAGTTAGGGATAAGGAACGAGGTAGGAGGAGGAAGAAGGAAGATGTTGCTTATAGCCCAGCCGACCGCAAAGGGCCATATCAGGGCTGTCACCACGTTAAAATCAACTCACAAGTCAAAAAAAAAAAAAAAAAAAAAAAAAAAAAAAAACCTCCACCACTCACGCATTTCTTTAAAATACACCTTCTGAAAACGCACCAGAAGTTCTGTTAAGAATCTTTCATCTGTACAATCTTAGATCAGATGAAAAATGTTAATGTCTTTTAGAAACTCAAAGATCACGTCAGGTGTGAGACATCTTTGAACCAAGTTTTCATGGTGTCTGCTGTAAAGTGTTTATGTCTCACATCGTGCAAATCCCAACATTCTAAACAATATGTTTCACTGTGAGTGGTACATGACAGTGACACCACGCAGCTTCTTCACCTTTCAAAAGATAAGAATGGATGTACAACGACTGGCCTATATGCAAATGGCACAGGACTGTTCCATCTTTACGACCGCCTGTGGAGCGCCCGTTTTGGTATTGAAACGCCATTTTGGTATTGGCATACGAAAACGTTGTTTCAATACCCAAACGGTGACTTAGGTCCCGCCGTTTTCGTATGGAAACACCAGAACGGCGGGACGTAAGACGCCGTCTTAGCATTGGTCGCTGTTTTCGTACTGGCATACGAAAACGGCGCCCAATACGAAAACGGCGCTTCTCGTACCCGCTGTTTTGGTATCCTGACCGGCCTTAAAGGACCCGTTTTCGTGCATCTGGTTCAAATCTCAATATCTGCTTTTCTCGCATGATTGATGTTAAAAGAGCACTGCTGATCAAGTTTTCGTATCGACAAGTAAGGGAAGGTGATTACTGGGGTAGGGCCCTATATGCCACAGGCCCGATATGTATACCACAGGCCCGGTATGATCACCTTGCCTCATCTGTCGATACGAAAACTTGACCAGCAGTGCTGCTCTTTTAACATCAATCATGCGAGAAAAACAGATATTGAGATTTGAACCAGATGCACGAAAACAGGTCCTTTAAGGCCGGTCAGGATATCAAAACTGCGGGTACGAGAAGCGCCGTTTTCGTATTGGGCGCCATTTTCGTATGCCAATGCCATTTTGGTCGAAACGACGGGACCTATGACGCCGTTTTGGTATTGAAAACGCCGTTTTCGTATGCCAATACCAAAATGGCGTTTCAATACCAAAACGGCGTTCTACACCCACCTCAGGAACATGGTAAAAACTCTAAAGGTCTGGACGGATTTTCAACAATTTGTCATCCGTCTGCGAGTTCCATTCCTCTTGCCAGAGGTGTTTGGCATACGCCTGTGTTTTGGGTTTGAGATCAGTGTGAGGAATAGACAACCTGCTCAACTTTAGATGGGAGGAGGTGACGTGTCCATGCTTTCAGGAGCCCAGAGTGGCTGGAACTAAGGGCCTGTTTTATCAGATTATATGCTTCAGTGGGCTGGTGCTTGCCGTCAACTCACGGTGGATTTGGACACCACGATGGAATTTGATGGGGCGTGTGCATCTTGCCTCAGAGTCTTGTGTATGGAGTGGAACTGATGTTCAAAGACCAGACACTTCTCTCTCTCTCTCTCTCTCTCTCTCTCTCTCTCTCTCTCTCTCTCTCTCTCTCTGTCTGTCCCTTATCTGTCGATACGAAAAGTTGATCAGCAGTGCTCTTCAGGATGCAAGGGCTCTTTCAGTAACAAGTGTACCCCTACCTTCAAGAAATTTTGTGCTGGTAATTTCTACTTTATGTCTCTCCCATTAAAATATGCGTTGTTGTTGTTGTTGTTGTTGTTGTTGTTGTTGTTGTCGTTGTCGTCGTCGTTGCTATTGTTATTTTTGTTGTTGCCGCTCCACTGTCGAACCGTCTTTCTTCCTTCAGGCATGGTGAGAGAGAGAGAGAGAGAGAGAGAGAGAGAGAGAGAGAGAGAGAGAGTCAAGACTCAAGACTAAAATGTTATTCATAAAGGCCTTAGCCCATCAGAGAGGATATATATATATATATATATATATGTTAAAAACATAGTGGTTTCAAAACAGTGGTTTTAAAGTTTCTAAAAGTTCTTTTTTAGAACTGCTTTAAACCACTTGCTTTAAACCACTTGTTTTTTAACAGATGTTGCTCCCCCAGGGGTTGAGCGCTTTTATTAAAACAACATCAGGCGTTTTAACAATATTCATTATATATATATATATATATATATATATATATATAAAGAATACTACTAAACCGCCTAATAAAATTCTTAAAGTGCTCAACCCCTTGGGGAGCAACATCTGTTAAAATAGTATGGTAAAAGGAAAACTTCCTTTTACCATACTATTTTTAACACACACACACACACACACACACACACACACACACACACACATAATGTATACATATATATATATATATAATATATATATATATATATATATATATATATAAGCAAACACATGCTTTTTTCATCCGGCCCCTTGCCCCGTTAAGGGACTAAGTATGACTAGCGACTAAGACATACAAACTTTTAACAAACACACATATCTTCATAACATTAAAAAGTTCATCCATTATAGTTAAGGCGTAGATGACTTTAAAAGGAAAAAAAAAGAGAGAGAAACAATTGAAACAACAAACAAGAATAAAGATTACAAAAGAAGAAAGAGTCAACACACACAATATGGAATAAGTGATCCTCTTATCGAAGGGAAGGGGTGGGGTGGGGGGAGGGGGGGGAGAGGTGGGGGGGGGGGCGGGTCGGGGGGGGGGGGGGTTGGAGAGAGGGGGGGGGTGCGGGGGGGGAGAGGGGGGGGGAGGCGGGGGGGGAAGAGGGGGGGGGGAGGGAGGGGGGGGGGCTGAGAGGCGAGGGGGGAGAGGGGGGACGGGAGGGAGGGGGCTTCGGGAGCGGGGGGGCGGGCCGCGCTGGCCGGAGAGGAGGGGCGGGTTGGGGGGTGAGGGTGGAGAGGGGGTGGGGGGCAGGGGGGGTGCGCAGGAGGGGAGAAGGCGGCGGCGGGGGTGGGAGGAGGGAGGGGGGGGGGGGGGGCGGGGGGGGGAGGAGGGGGGACGGGGGTGGGGGGCCCCCGGCGATGCCGAGCCCCCGGGGGCGGGGGCCCCCCCCCCGCCCCCCCCGACGGCGCGGGGGGGGGGAGAGGGGGGGGAGGCCCCCCCGGGGGGGGGGCCGGGGTGAGGGGCCTCCGCGAGGGGGGGGCGGGCGGGGGAGGGGGGGAGGAGGTGGGGGGGGGAGGGGGGGGGGCGGAGGGGAGGAGGAGGCGGGAGAGGGCTGCGTGGGGCGGAGGAAGAGGGGAGTGGGAGGGGGGGGGGGGGGGGAGGGGCGGAGCGGGGGTGAGGGGGGGGGGGGAGGGGGGGTCGGGGAGAGGGGAGGGAGGGGGGCGGGGGGGAGGGGGGGAAGAGCAGGGGGGCGGGGGGAGGGGGGGAGAGGGGCGGGGGAGGGAGCGATGCGGGGGGGAGGAGAGGGAGAGGAGGGAGGAGGGACAGATGGTGAGGACAGAGAGGGAGGAGGGGGAGGAAGGGGAGGGGGGAGGGAGAGGGGGAGGGGGGTGGTGGAGAGGGGGGGGGAGGAGGGGGGCGAGGGGGGGGGGGAGGGAGAGGGAGGGGGGTGGGGAGGGGGGGAGAGGGGAGAGGGGGAGGGAGGGAGGATAGGAATGAAGAGAGGGACGAGGAGGGAGGGGGGAAGGAGTGGAGGGAGAGAGGGGGGCGGAGAGCGATGACAGAGATGGGGGGGGGGGAGAGAGGGGGGGGGGGGGGGGGAGGTGGGGGGGGGGAGAGAGGGGGAGAGAAGGAGGGGGCGGGGGGGGGTGGGGGCCGGGACGGGGGCGGGTGGGGTGAGAGAGGGGTGGGGGGGGGGGAGTAGAGGGGGGGGGGGGGAGGGGGGGGGAGAACGGGGGGGGGGGGGAGAGGGGGGGGGGGAGAGAGGGGGGGGGGGGGGGGGGGGGGGGGGGGGGAGAGAGGGGGGGGGGGGGGGGGGTGGGAGGGGGGGGGGGGGGGGGGGGGGGGGAGAGAGAGAGGGGGGGGGGGGGGGGGCGGGGGGGGGGGGAGAGCGGGGGGGGGGGGGCGGGGGGGGGGGGGGAGGGGGGCGGAGTGGGGGGGGGGAGAGAGGGTGGGGGGGGGTGGTGGGGGGAGATGGGGGTGGGGGGGGGGAGTGGGGGGGGGGGGGGGGGGGGGGGGGGTGCGGGGGGGTGGGGGAGGGGGGGGCGAGAGAGAGGGCCAGGG
>JADBJO010014040.1:35000-37500 GCA_016801955.1 Conus betulinus | reverse complement strand
GCTGGGCGAAGAATGAAAGGCTGGGAGGCTATGGAGGGGCTTTCAGTATGGATGGGCTTTCAGGGAAGTCGCCTCCGCTGAAGGCGGCCCCCTGTCATGACAGTTATTACTTTTCCACAGCGGTGTCCAAGCTCAAATTGTCTCCTACCCAGACTGCCTCTTCCCACAAGATGGTCATTACCAGCTGTGCTTAGGAGGGAATACAAGTACGAAAGTGCTTCTACAACTAAATTTACTTCAGTCCTTTCTGAGGGTACTTAGTGAACAAAATTAGAGTAGCAAGCAGAGGTGGATGCTAGCGTGTGCTGTCATGAATAACAGATTTCCATTGCATTACAGAATTACAAGCGAATAAGCACATTGAAGAAGAGAAACGTGTGCGCCAGTGACGAAAGAGTAAAAGCCCACGCAGACAATGAATAAAAAGAAAAAGCACATGCACATAAATCGTAGATATAGCCACTCCCTCAAACATCTATACAAAAAACTATGTATGGATAAGATGCTGGTATATACACTAAACGTCAAATAAGTGGAGTGAGGAGGGAGACAATCATAACACCTTCATAAAAATATTCTTTTATGAAAAACATACGTCTTCGATTGACAGGTCAGGTTTGCTTAGACAGCCCATAGTTGGATGGTCTATGTTAGACCATGTTCAGGAGTTCAGATCCCTCCATCCTCCATCTTCCTCCTTTCCCCATCCACTCACACCCGACTCTCCACCAGCCCCACCCCCTTCCTTCCCCCCACCACATCTCCGTTACCGGATAATCCATCCTTCCAACAGCTGTGTCCTAAACGTCTTTAGCGTCCTGTTCAGGAAATTTCATCAGGAATAAAAACAGAGGCTGAACTCTTCAGGGCAGCAGGTGATGGGATTTTGCAGGTGGATAACAAGGAGCAGAAGGATGGAAGAGTGAATGTGGGGGAGGAGAGAATGAGGGAGGTGGGGGGGGGGGGGGGGAATGCATGATGGCAACTGTTTGGACATGCCTTAAAGATCTGCTCTCGTGAGTGGTAATAATTTGTCAGCCTGGCAGCATATGCCAAGTGTTTGACAAATTGTCAGAATGAACACTTGAATCGTTTCCAATAAAGTCATAATAGTGATCAGTCAAAGTGGACCTTTTCTTTTGCAATCAAGGATAAAGGAAATGATCAGCCAAACCTTGGCATTCCTTCACTTCACTTCAATACAACATCAGTTGAACAGCTCGACTGAGATGGCTGCTCAATGCCAGTCAGATCAAAATCACCTGACGTAGTTCTCCACCCAACATCGCAGTGATCATGAAGTATACATTTGATCACCACAAATCTTTGGACTGAATCGACGAGGCGATTTCAGCGAAGACAAAAACGTTTTGTGTGGTAGTCATTCTGTGGAACTGTGAAGAATATCCTAAGAGCTGCACCTATTACGTCACCTATAATGTCTTCTCCTTTTCTTCAACATCACACATTCTCGACAATTCTAGACAAAAAGAAAAGTGCTATAAATCTAACCCTATTCTTCAACAGCCTTCTGTGATTGCAACATCCCAAGTGACACACTGACCAGCGATCAAATGGCTATCTTTAACTGAAATTGTTGTTACTTTTGTTGACAGAAAATACCAGCAGCCCTTCAAGTGACGTCATAGTTTTCTGTCCAGGGAGCGGGATTTTCAAGTAGAAGCGTTTCTTTTTTTTTTCATTTATTAACCTTGTGCCCCAGACCTTTGCGCGAAAAGAACCACATACTAATCATATAACGTGCAGATCGGTGTTCAACAAATCACTGCTAATCGTGAAAGTAAACCTTTAAAGCCATACACGTTCAACAGCAAATCCTTTTTGAGCAGCAAGGGAAAACATGAGCAAGCGTCCAGCATCGATGGCCACACCAATACACACCGACAGCTAAGCATGAGAGAGGAGGGCGGTGAGATGTGGGGTGAGGGGTAGTGGTGGTGGTGGTGGTGCTGGTGGTCATTACACCAGAACCTTCACCCTAGGAAGTGAAAAGAAAGGGGAAAGGTTGAGGAATAGGAGGAGAAGGGTAAATACGTACGCCTCTTTGAATCAGGGAATCTTAATTTAAGCTCTTTTTGTGCTTCTGTGAGAGAGAGAGAGAGAGAGAGAGAGAGAGAGAGAGAGAGAGAGAGAGAGGGGGGGGGGGGGGGGGGGATGGAGGGAAATGGGGGTGGGATGAACCTGGAGGATACAAAGGAGCATGGGGATTGAAGGTGTATGTTGGGAAGATGGGGGAAGCCTCCATCTTCAAGAGGATTGAGTGCCAGTTTTGACTAACAGCAAGAACACGCGGGGCATGGGGCTTAGTATCTTGTCTTTCCTCTCATATCTTGTCTTTCCTGTCTGTTTGCCTGTCTGTCTGTCTGTCTGTCTGTGTATGTGTGTGTGTGTTTGTGTGCGTGTATGTATGCATGTGTGTGTGTGTGTGTGTGTGTGTGTGTGTGTGTGTGTGTGCACGCGCGCGCGCACGTGTACTCAC
>JADBJO010014040.1:27500-32500 GCA_016801955.1 Conus betulinus | reverse complement strand
CGCCTGTGGCTGTAGAGACTGATACCAGACAATGAATAGAAAACATATGTATGTACAGAGCCAACACATACATAACTACCACGCAATTTGAGCCCCAAACTACCTACTGATGTATGTGTCCTAATTTGTATGAACTTAATGACATGTACGAAGAGGAAGAAGCTGAGGAATCAGTATCTTTGTATCAGGTCTTTCATGAAACGTACCATTCTTATTGACAGTAAGACTAAATCGCGTTTCCCCACATAATAGGACAGCACGGTTCGTATCACTTCAAGATCGAATTCAGCTTACCTCTGTCTACCTCTCTTTCCCCATCCACCCATGACCCCCTCCCCCCCCCTCCCCTCCCCTCCCCTCCCCTCCCCTCCCCTCCCCTTTACTGGACTGTTTGGTTTCTGAAAGTCAAGTGTACTCCACGGTATCCTGTTCAATAAAAGGAGGTCAAGTATGACAACTGGCTGAATACGTCAGGACTGGTGAAAAGACATCGCAGGTAGGAGAGAGGGTGGGGATGAGAGGTGGAGGGAAGTGTGGGGGGGGGGGGGGAGGGGGAGGGGGGGCGTATAATGGGTATTGGCCAGACATTCTTTATGGTCAAATCTGTTCTGATGAAAAAAAAAAACTTTGGAGCAGCCGGGGGTGTGTGAACATGAGCTAGCGTCCTGCATCTTCTGAATGGCTCCACCGATTCTCTCTGTACGAGAAACATGTGAGAGTTGGGGGGACGGGTAGGATGGGGGCGGGGGCGGGGGGGGGGGGGCGGGAAGGGGAGTGAGTCATGACTTGGGAGGTGAAAGGAAGGGGGGAGCTCACTTTGTCTCTGGTATTTCAATGAGCAGTGTGTCGTGGGGGAAATGAAGAAGGGGGGTGGGGGGGGGGGGGGGGGGGGGTGGTATGAGAACGGGGAATGAGACGAGTATGGGGGCGTGGAGGAAGAGTTTGGGGGAAGTCGTAGGGGATTGGTTTGCAGGGTTCAGATAGCTGTGGGGTTGTCGGGATGGGGTGGCGAAGGGAGAGGTTGGTTGGGGCGGGGGGAATGGGGAGAGGGTGGGGGGAAGAGACAGATGCGTTTTTGATCATCAAGAGGATTGAGATCCAATTTTGACCGACAGCAACAACGCGTGGGCATGGGGCTTATTGTCTTGTGCCTCTTTGCACTTGTCTGTCTGTCTGTCTGTCTGCCTGCCTGTCTGTCTGTCTGTCTGTCTGCCTGCCTGTCTGTCTGTCTGTGTGTGTGTCTGTCTGTGTCTGTCTGTCTGTCTCTCTCTCTCTCTCTGTGTCAGTGTGTGTGTGTGTGTGTGTGTGTGTGTGTGTGTGTGTGTGTGTGTGTGTGTGTGTGTGTGTCTGTGTGTGAGTGTGTCTGTGTGTGTGTGTGTGAGTGTGTATCTTCATGGCCATACACGTTTCCACGCATTCACGATGGCTTCGGCGACTTAACAGGCCTGTGGTTCGTTGGGTAACGAGTTCCATGGCTTCCATCGGAACTGCCACCGAGACAAAATGAGACAGACCGCATGTCTCAGCCTCACTATTGTGTAGACCTTTGTGTCTATCTGGTCTTTGTAGCCATATATATATATATATATATATATATATATATATATATATATATATATATATTTATATATATATATATATGTTTTCTGTTTGTTTATCTGTGTGCGTGCGTGCGTGCGTGCGTGCGTGCGTGCGAGCGTACGTGCGTGCGTGCGTGCGCGCGCGTGTGTGTGTGCGCGTGCGTGCGCGCGCGCGCATTTTCAGGATGATGAAGATTTTTACAACTGAATATAGCATTCAGCTGAAATCGTTTTCATCATAAAAATGTGTTAATGCATCACAACTGAGGGGGGAGGGGGGGGAGGCGGGAGAGGATGGTTATATTATTTCGGTCAAAAAGGGGGAAGGGGAGCGTGCGTGATTGACGGGGGGCGGGAGGCGGGGGTGGGGGGGGTGGGTGGGGGAGAGGGTTGAGGGTCTTTTGTTTTAGATGCCCAGGCTGCTTCAGATGTGCACTGAATAAAACAACAACGTTAACAACAAGAACAAAACAAACACACCAATAAAACAAAAGTTGTTAAGCTAAAGGAAAGGGGAGGGAATGCCGCTTGAGGTAGGTGGATACGAAAGGAAGAACAAGAAGGGGAGTAAGTGCACAGCGAGGTGGAAACCTTACTTAATGTGTCAAGAAAAGCCCAGTTCATAAAACTGAAAGGTGATCTACAACAAAGGACATGGAAACGACATTTAAGGGTAGAGTTCATGACAAGGCAAGACAGTACGCTTGGCTGAAATGATCATTATAGAACTTTTGAAAGTAAGAATACACCGTACAGAAGAGGCATCAGATGAGTCGCCTACGCACCGGCAGTCTCTCGTGCCGGTTGTATTTGGACATCGATCTCCCGTGAAGCGGAGATGAGGGAGAAGGTGATGAGGATAGCGGTGGGAGGGAGCTGGGGGTTGGGAAGGAGGGGTTAGGTGGGAGGATGTTAAGTGCCCATGCTTCTAGGAGCCCAGAGTGGCTGGAACTGGATGGCCTATTTCATCATGTGTGCTTCAGTGGGCTGGGGATTGCCGTCAACTCCTGATGGATTTGGATACCACGATAGAACTTGATGGGGCGTGTGCGTCTTCCTGTCTATAGGACTTCACTGACGGACTCTCTCTCTCTCTCTCTCTCTCTCTCTCTCTCTGTCTGTCTGTCTGTCTGTCTGTCTCTCAGCTTTTGGAAATTTTCAAGTCCTAGTAATCTACACTTTAGGTCATTCTCATTGCACCACTGTCAAAACTGTCTCTCTGCCTTCAGGCAGAGAGAGAGAGGAGAGGGAGGCAGAGAGAGAGAGAGAGAGAGAGAGAGAGAGAGAGAGAGAGAGAGAGAGAGAGAGAGAGAGAGAGATGGGGAAGGCGGGAGAGTACGGATGAAAGAGACACATAGGTAGCGATGAAGGGAAGGAGGGAATCTTCAAGAATCACACACGTAATGCAGCTAAAAGGAGAACAAAATCACATGAATACAAGAAATCGACCATTCAACGCAAAGGAAAGGAGAAGGATATCAATCACACAGAGCAAATGGAGCGGATTTTGAACGCCTTATACAAATAGATGGCAAATTGTCTTATAACATCTTCGCGAGCAGAAGTGTGACCAGTAAGATAAGCCTAAATGCAGAAGGGTGTCTATGATATTTTGATGGGATAAACTGGCTTCTAAGTGTTTCCAAGGCGGGACAGCAGAACACAAAATGAACCTCGTTTTCACGAGCCTCTTTACACAAAGGACAAACAAGTTCAATCTCCCTAGACTTTACGATAACAATATCGATGAACGTTAATATCAGACACTCCAAATCTAAATCTTGTCATGATGTACTTTAAATGGCGGTCCATTTGTATAGATAAGTAGGTTGGGATGCGATGCGATGCAGTGGATTGAAGTGTCTGTATAAATCAAATCTATTACTATCTTGAATGAGGGCATTCCAGTCTTGCCATTTACAATCGATAAGCCTGATACGAAGCATTTTCAAAAATGCAGTCTTGTCACAGTGTAGCGCAGCATTTTCTAAGCCCCATACTTCAGCGCCATACTGTGCAACAGGTTGGATTTGAGAATCAGTTTGATGAATACATGAAGAGAGAGAGAGAGAGAGAGAGAGAGAGAGAGAGAGAGAGAGAGAGAGAGGATTTGTTGTCTACTTGGCAATGAAGCCCCTCAGACAAGGAGTCATGAATGATCATATCTCACTCAGTAAACGCACACAGTTCCTCTCCCCCTTCATCCCTTTTCGGCCACCCCTCTCTTCGAACATGCACGTGCACACACACACACACACACACACACACACACACACACACACACACACACACACACACACACACACACAATCTTACGAAGTATTTCATGGAATCGACCACTATCAAGGTATTGATGTCCATGTACTGACTTTTTTGGCTGTCCCAGCAGTGTCGTCGCCTCACTGGCATTGCGACCACGCCGCTCATTCCTGTCCCTCTCGTCCACTGCCACAGCCACAGCCCGGCCAGTCCCGCCGGACATGCAGTCTACAGGGAGCAGTCCATGTC
Organism: Conus betulinus; assembly: GCA_016801955.1. NCBI lineage: Eukaryota > Metazoa > Mollusca > Gastropoda > Neogastropoda > Conidae > Conus > Conus betulinus. The sequence goes on along the minus strand of JADBJO010014040.1, from coordinate 28,412 downwards.
AAGTGGACATCAGGCAACCCGCTAGAGCAGACACCGCACTGCTGCGAGTCACTTCGGCGGTGTTCACTGGTGAATGATTTGGGCCAATACGTAGATCAAACATCTGCTAAGCTGTAGCCGTGAGACCCGCCTTCTTTAAATTCGCTCATCTTACTCAATAATTGTTTATCCATCAGCTGTAGACCATGTACAGCGTGGTTTCGAAACTTAGCAAATGTGTGTAATATCGTATATCTATAGATTAGTCCGTACACAGCGTCATCTTGATGGAACTGAAACTGACATTGTTCAGTGCTGTCTGTTGTGAGCCAGAATACGCAGGACATCTAGTGAGTCCTGATTTCGCAGTTGTAAAGCCGGCGGGAGTGGACTCTCCCTCTCTGTGAATTTGCCGATACCGGCGACTCTGACAGAATGAAACGAAGGCTATAGATGTGGAGAGGCAGTTGAAACTGAGACTACCATGAGAGCAGGGCATGAAGGGCCACAGAGTTTGAGACCTTTTTTTTTTTTTTTTTCAAATGCTGATCAATGAGGATGAGCATGATGACGATGACGCTACGAATTTCCATTGAGATTTGTCAGTATTTGAGAGATATGAGACTGCCATAAGACAGAGTTACACTCTAAACTTACTTCCATATGTAGCCCGGTATCAATCAACCCGAGAGATACAGAAAAACCTGCGCTGTTCCTCAAATAAATGGCCAGGATTGGAATCGAACCCAACACTCCTCAGCCAGGAGTCAGCGAAGCTAACCACTTCGCCTCGGCGGCTGGTGTTTCGTTTCATTGCTTGTATTATGAACTGTTGCTGATGATCTAGCAGCACGTTTTCATTGTCGCACACCCAAATGATATTTGCTACACGATTCTAGGTAGAAACAATAAAAAGGTAAAAACAGGTCTAGG
>JADBJO010014040.1:0-7500 GCA_016801955.1 Conus betulinus | reverse complement strand
AGTGCTGTTCGCCAATTCCAAAGGCGTAGAGAGTATTTCAAAGTGGAAGGTGAAGAACTCTTCTTCAACGGAATGCAAGTCATTCCGGTCGATGAGCTTAGCAAGAAGGTCAAAGAAGCTTATAGGGACACGCTTGGCAGTGGATGCAAATCCACATGGCGAAAGGTACAAAACAAGTGTGCCGGAGTCCCTCGTCGCACTGTTGAAACCGTCCTTGGGAAATCCTCCACATATCAAGTGAACAGGCCTACATTTAGCAATAAAGTCCCACCAAAGCCAGTCACTGCGGCAAGAGTGAACGAAAGATGGCAGGTGGATTTAATGGTGATGGACAAAGATGAAGTTGTCATGCATGGCACACTTATAAATACATACTTTCAGTCCTTGATGTGTTTTCAAGGTTTCTTATCCTGCGCCCTTTGACCAGAAAATCGAGCAAATGTGTGTCAAAGGCTTTTCAAACTATTCTTGCGGAGCACGGGAATCCTGATATTGTACAAAGTGACAATGGTACAGAATTCAAAGGTTCATTCAAAAAGACTACTGCTAAAGAGGGGAATCAAGCACATTCGAAGCCGCCCCTACCACCCACAGTCACAGGGAAAAGTTGAGCGCTGTCACTTGGAAGTGAGAAAAAAAATTGCATTTGCCTGCTCGCAGAAGGGGTTCAATTGGGCTAAAAAAATTCACAAAGTACAAGAAGCGGTGAACAACGTAACGAAAGAAGTTCTCGCGAACATGACACCTGCAGAGGTAAAAGCACAGCAAGGCAATAGGGCTTTGATGAGAGACAGTAGCAACAGCTAGCAGCCGATTCAGTGCGAGGATGGTAGCCCGCCACAAAGGCTCGTGTGCCATCTACAGAAAGGGCGAACAGGTATTGCTCAAATACCCTGAGATAAAAAAGGGTAAAGTCCCCCCAAAAAGGGTTATCCTAAAAGGGGTTGTTGTGGAAAGAAACTTGAAAGACTCGAAGTACAAAATAAAGTTTCAGACGCAAAAGGGGGAACTGTGCAAGTGGTTTGTGTCACGAATATAACAAGTCGAACAAAAGTATCAGAAATCCAAAATCGAAGAAGAAAGGTCACAGAGGAACAGAAAATGGACAGACAACAACACCGACGACAATATAACTTGCCCTATACTCCCACAGACAGAGCTGATGACTTTCAGCAGTTAGGAATGAAAGTCCTTTTGGACCCGAGGGAGGTTGTTGGAAATTGCCAATTCGAGGCAGCTGCGCATCAGATGTCTCTAATTGGCAATTTCCAGACAGGGGTCGACCTTCGAAGGCAAGCGGTCAATCACATTGCAGAGAACCTTCTGTCATATGAAACATTTATTACAGGTGATCCTGAGCAATATCTAAGTCAAATGAGTCGAAGCTCGACCTACGGGACCACGTTACCTTGCAGGCGCTATCAAGAATCCACAACGTGCAGATCTTGATAGCGTCTGCAAGGGGCGCAGAATATTCGGTGCTAGTGTCCCCCGACGGCTCGTACTCTCACCAGAGGTTCCTTCTTACCCTCGGGCATTACCCCGAGGGTATGGGGGAACATTACGTCAGCCTGGATCTGGACGAGACGCGGGCGAGCGTACTCTGGTGGGCGACGCGTTCACACCATGACGACAGAGGAGCGGATGTGATGAGGGGGGCGGTGGAGGTGATGAGGATGATGATGGATGTGATGAGGACGATGGATATGATGAGGTGGACGATGGACGTGATGAGGGGGGTGATGGATGTGATGAGGGGGACGGTGGATGTGAGGAGGTGGACGATGGACGTGATGAGGGGGGTGATGGATGTGATGAGGGGGACGGTGGATGTGAGGAGGTGGACGATGGATGTGATGAGGGGGGTGATGGATGTGATGAGGGGGACGGTGGATGTGAGGAGGTGGACGATGGATGTGATGAGGGGGACGGTGAACTTGGTATGGGAGACGTTGACTATTGCATGTCAGAAGGCCATGAGTTTCTCCCTCGAGAGATACAGGCCAGGATAGTACATTTCGCTCTGCAATCATCTCCAGCAAGTCGGTCACTTTGCAAAGAGTTAGTAGATTTTTCTACGATGTGGTCTCTAGAGTCCCTCCCCCACGTCTGCACATTAGTACCACCTTGCTTCCGAGATTGCCAAATCCTGTCAGCGTGCGCCGTCTAGTCCAGGCAGCCGGCCGAGGTAGTGGCCTCGCCATCGCCATTCAGCGCATTCTGGCCACTTCGCAGTGGTATAACGCGTGGCTATGGCTCCGACCAGAAGAGTTCGATTGGTATTCGGTCATCAATGTCTATTACCGAAACCGCAATATCCACTGAGGTAGAATACGTTTTACTGATGAAGCATTTCTGATACCGTTTTGGTCCAATTCGACACGCCAAGTAAAGACATTGTTTTTCAATTTTCATTTATATTTTAATGATTGTCAGCCTGAAAAAAGTTTTGTCACACCCATGAATGCGTTTTACTTTTCTTGCCATTAGTCATGTCTATTGCTAAATGTGTTGACCAAGTAAATAACTTGTTTCCTCCCATTGGATACAAAATGAACAAAAACATTCCTGATTTTTTACATGATAAAGGGTGTTTTTTAAACAAATCTTGCACCTACATATGCATGTTGCGAAATATGTTGACCAATCTAAAATACTGTTTCCTTTTGTTGGATTTATGGTTTAAAATGGAAAAGAAATGTCTGCCTAAAGGTTTTGTAATATTAAGAATGCGGCTGTTTTTTTATGTAACGTTTTCTGGGGTTTTAAACAGATGTGTCCCCTTATGATGTATGTTACGAAATATATTTACCAACTAAGGACATTGTTTCCTGTCATTTGGTTTACAAAGTAGAGACGTAAAGTAAAAGTAAAAGTAAAGTAAAATGCCTGAAAATGTGTATATTGTGAATGTCACTTGTTGCTGTTTTATTTGTTTGAATCCTGCCACAAAAATCATGTATATTGCAAAATGTCCTTACCAAGGAAAGACATTGTTTCCTCTCATTAGAAATTTTCTTTTTTAATTTCGTTATCTTGAAGTCTTTCTTGTACAAACTACTTGGCACTAAAGATGTGTGCTGTAAAATATGTTGACAAAAACATTGTTTCTTTTCTTATTTCGTTTACAAAAGAATTGTCCACTAATAAAGAATTGTTTCCTCTAATTGGGTTTACAAAATAAATGATTGCATGTACTGCAAATATATCTGAGTATCGGTCCAACTGTGTCTTACTGCTTGCTTGCCCCCCCCCCCCCCCCCTCTCTCTCTCTCTCTCTCTCTCTCTCTCTCTTCTCTGTACTCACTACAAACATGTCACACGCACACACGCACACACACACACACACACACACACACACACACACACACACACACACACACACACACACACACACACACACACACACACACACACACACACACATTGGGCATAACCCTTTGCCGGCGCACAGACACAGACACACTGTGGCAGACACGCGCACGCACACAGACATATACACACACATACACGCACATGCTCACACACACAAGTACACACACGTACACACACACACGAGCCTTCCGTGCGGGAGAGATGCAGCTGTCAGCTGGCTGGCATTGAAACCAAGACCTGAAACTTTATCATCTCCCCTTATCCCCTACAAACATGCAGTATATAAAACTTAAGATAGGTCACTGGCACTTTTTTTTGTAATATGTTATATACTTAATTAAATTATTTACTTCTGCTTTGTGTTTTCAGTTACCCAAATTTGTTTTTCATTGTTAGCAAATATAGCAAGTAATTTAGCTCTGAGAGATAAAGAGGAATTTTTTTTCAAGTGTCTGCACGTTCCGTTCAAACGTACTTTCGAACAGAAATAAAAATGCTATCAATTATTTTCTTATCTACAGGCCCCGTAATTGACGGGGGTGTCAAAATGGGATAAGGTAGACGTCCCATTTTGTCGCCCGTCCCATTTTGTCGCCTGCGTCAAAATAGGAAGGGGTGACAAAATGGGACGTGTATGAAGACGTCCCCATTTTGTCGCCCGTCCCATTTTGTCCCGGGCGACAAAATGGGACGGGAGGCTGTGTCTGGCCTATGGACATAGGCTAGAACACCAAGGCTACATCAAAATGTGTTATGCTCTGCATAGTTATGCCGGGGATGTTTTCAGTTGTGTGACAAGCTCCTAGCATTACAATATCACTCTCCCAAATCCCCGAAGTCGGAGTGTGGCTGCCCATGTCGTGGGGTAATTAAAAACGGTCACACACGTAATGTTCTCATCCCCAGCTGATGTATTTGTACCATAGTGTTCAAGTACTTCGGCTGTTTGGATGATCCCTGGAGTCTTTTAGCCAGGGTACGACGACGACTAGGACGACGACGACGACGACGACGACGACAACAACAACAAACAACAACAACAACACACAACAACAACAACAACAACACAGCGCTGAACAGTTTTCTTTTTCTTTTTTTTTTTTCCAAAAACTTTCGTCTATGTGAGAAATTATTTTAGGAGTAACTAGTGGCATGTAAATACATTGAAAAAAATCAATTTTGTACTACCGATTTCTATTAAGGCTTACCCACGCTCTACCTGAAAGTTATTGAAATAGAAGGTAAAGTTATCTTCAAGGGTACTCATTTTGTCTTTATTTTTTTTTTTTCCTAAATCAATCAGTGAAATCCGAGGATGTATTGTGAAATTCTCTCTCTCTCTCTCTCTCTCTCTATCTCTCTCTCTCTCTCTCTCTCTCTGTGTATGTGTGTGTGTGTGTGTGTGTGTGTGTGTGAGTACCATGAGACACCTCACTATCGCTCTCCTGTTGGCCAATGGAAGAAGCTGACGCTGCAAACCATTATTGAAGACGGAGCCACCACACAGAAGCTGTTGTCACGCCGCCATCTTTTTACTCCCATGTTTACTTTTTTACTCTTTTTTTGTGGAAGAGATCATTAAGATACAATGTCATCATTGATTGAGTGGATGGTCGAGTCAGTCTTCAGAGATATCTTTAACCTTACTGCACTATTCCTGCGCTTGAGGACTTAAGGAAATGTTACGAATTTATTTGTTTTAGTCAATCTTTGATTTGATACACGCTAAGAATGACTATTTGTTTGCAGGAAAGGAAGAGGGAAATGTTATTGTTCTGTTACTCCATCCCCCCTTGTCAAAAGACCTTTTGGTAATGACTATAAAATATCGAAATATCAAAGTGTCAAAGTGTCTCTGTGTGAGTGTGCGAGTCAATATATGTATAACATACTTCTGTAACTGATCAGTAATGGTGGAAAACAAGCGCAAGCTAAAAATTCCTCCTATCATGACTTGGCAACGATTACAAAAAATGAGGACGGGAAAGAGAAGCGTGTGAGAAGGGAAAAAGGGCATGAAAAATGAAGGTATTAGGTCATACCACCAAAGGTTAAAATAACCGGAATCGAACGGCCTCCGAAAGCAGCCAGATGTTGTTGTTGTTGTTGTTGTTGTTGTTGTTGTTGTTGTTGTTGTTGTTTGTTGTCGTCGTCGTCGTCGTACCTTGACTAAAAGACCACTCCAGGGATCATCTGAACAGCCAAAAGTACTTGAACACTAAGGTACAAATGGTTCAGCCTGGGGGGATGAGAACATTACGTGTGTGACCGTTTTTGTTTACCCCGCCTCATGGGCAGCCACACTCCGACTTCGAGGGATTTTGGGAGACTGATAATGTTACGCTAGGAGCTTGTCACGACTGAAGACAATCCCCTCATACTTACGCAGAGCATAACTACATTTTTGATGTAGCCTGGCTTCAGAGTAGAAAAGTAAAACGAGAAGCAAGCGGACCGAGGCAGTGAGCTGCTGAAAACTCAAATCACTATATAAAGAGAATTGAAATGTAGGGGGGAAATCATCCAGCTCATCCTGAAGAATCCATGTCATGACACAAAGGACGTAAACAATGTGTCAACTTTCAGAGTGGTCACCTCTAGTGTTCAGTAACCCAAGCATTGTCAGTGACATCAGTACTGACAGCAGTTCAGAACTGTGCGGAACTGCGTTTACTTGGATCTCCATGAGATCTGCGTGAGAGAGGCGATCTGCCACTGACTGAGCGAAGCTAAACAACAACGCACTGAACACAGCTGTCTGAGTGCGTGGGAAGGAACTATAAGCTGACAATCTGCTCCGTCAGTACAATCATGACTTGGCAAAAAATAAAGCTCTCTCTCTCTCTCTTCTCTCTCTCTCTCTCTCACACACACACACACACACACAACACACACACACACACACAACACACAACACACACACACACACACACACACGCGCGCGCGCGCGCGCGCGCACACACACACACTCACACAGCTGGAAGTCATAAATTTACTGCTAGTTGTTTGAAACCCTCTCTTCTCTGTCCTCCTCTTGCGCGAGATTTGTGTGTGTGTGTGGGTGTGTGTGTGTTGTGGTGTGTGTGTGTGTGTGTGTGTGTGTGTGGTGTGCGCGCGTGCGTGCGTGTGTGCGTGGATGCGCGTGGTGCGTGCGTGCGGCATACGTGGGTGCGTGTGTGTGTGTGTGTGCACGCTCAGCGCGCGCGGCGCGTGCGTGTGTGTGTGTGTGTGTGGTGTGTGTGTGTGTGTGTGTGTGTGTGTATGTGTGTGTGTGTGTGTGTTTGCGCGCAGCGCCGTGCGTGCGTGTGTGTGTGTGTGTGTGTGTTGTGTGCGCGCGCGCGCGTGATGTGTGTGGTATGTGGTGTGTGTGTGTGTGTGTGATGTGTGTGTGTGTGTGTGTGTGTGTGTGTGTGTGAGTGAGAGAGAGAGAGAGAGAGAGAGAGAGAGAGAGAGAGAGTAGCTGGAAGGAAATGATATATAATCACGTTGTACAAAAAAGAATAGGGAAGGGGGATTCTCTCTCTCTCTCTCTCTCTCTCTTCTTCTCCTCTCTCCTCCTCTCGTCCTCTCCAACACGTCACACACACACACACACACACACACACAGCACGCAACAACGCACGCACGCACCACACACGCACACACAACACGCGCGCGCAGTTGTTTATTATAATTTTGTATGTTGTGTGTGCGTGCGCGTGCTGGTGGGTGTGTGTGTGTGTGTGTGTGTGTGTGGGTGTGTGGTGTGTGTGTGTGTGCCAGCGGTGCGTTGTTCGTTATGTTTTTTTTTTTTCTTCCAGAGCGCATGTTCTGTTAATGATTTTCTTTCGTCTGAAAGCAGATCATAAACGCGCAGAAGTACACTGGAGGAAAGCGGTGCTAACTGTCGGTATATGCGCAGGATGGATGAAATGGACCACGCATTTAGGTTCACAACAAAAGGAGGACCCGAACAGAATTGCCGGCCACTTTTCTGGTAAGATGTGTTTGTCTCTGTTGTTGTCTCTGCGGACCAAAATAGGGTGTTTTTTTTTTTTTTTTTTTCCCCCCTGTGCGATGTGGCGGAGCTTTGGGTCAATCGATTTAATCGTTAACTGTGGTTAAAAAAGAAGCGTGGGGGTGGGG
>JADBJO010014039.1:25223-49603 GCA_016801955.1 Conus betulinus | reverse complement strand
TTCCGCGGAGTAAACAGTCACTTCGACGATCAACACTGGCAATATTTTATAGACCATGCACTAGCACGACACGTGGATTTGGAAAAGCTGTATAATATCAACATCCTATCGTTGCGCAAGTTTTCACAACCATCAGGGTATTCCCATTTCACGTGCAGTTTGTTTCGTTCATCTTGACAATGCAAAACTATGCCAAAAAATAGTTTCAAAGGGAGGTAACTGCGGGCGGAAACTGAAACAACGTTTGAAGGAATTTAAAGTAAATCCGCCAGGAAACAGGGGCAGACAACTCACAAGACAAAAACACGACGCGCGTCGATCTCTTAGCCCGTTTCTCCAGGCAAGATAAACAACATTCAGGATATTAAAAAGCGAAGAACCAGCCATCACTTCTCTTGTCAAATTCGGCAGAAGATGGGCGTTGATTTAACCCCCATCTTGCGCGTCAAATTTGAGAAGATAAGTGATAGCTTATTCGACGCCCATCTTGTTCAACGCCAGTATATGAAATTCCCATACACTTTGTATCAAACGTCAAAAATACTGAAGTTCCCATTGGAACGCCCATCAGTAACGGAACTGACAGATCGGTACGGGGTGTGTGTGAGAGTCAATGGGAAAGGAAAGCGGAGGGGAAAAAAAAAAAAAGAAAAGAAAAGAAAAAAAAAAATGTGGGGAGAAAAATAGGAGGATGGAGGCTCCATCTAAAAAAAAAAAAAACGACGGAAGAGATTAAACAGTTGTTATAAGGGGAGAGAGAGAGAGAGAGAGAGAGAGAGAGAGAGAGAGAGAGAGAGAGAGAGAGAGAGAGATTATGATTAAAAACCACCATGTGGACAGAGAGAGAGAGAGAGAGAGAGAGAGAGAGAGAGAGAGAGAGAGATAGAGAGAGAGAATGATTAAAACACCATGTAAGAGAGAGAGAGAGAGAGATTATGATTTAAAACACCATGTGTAGAGAGAGAGAGAGAGAGAGAGAGAGAGAATATGATTTAAAAACACCATGTGGAGAGAGAGAGAGAGAGAGAGAGAGAGAGAGAGAGAGAGAGAGAGAGAGAGAGATTATTATTAAAAAACACCATGGAGAGAGAGAAGAGAGAGAGAGAGAGAGAGAGATAGAGAGATTATGATTAAAAAATGATGTATATATATATATAGATAGATTATGTATTAAAAACAAACCCATGTGGAGAGAGAGAGAGAGAGAGAGAGAGAGAGAGAGAGAGAGAGAGATTATGATTAAAAACACCATTTGGAGAGAGAGAGAGAGAGAGAGAGAGAGAGAGAGAGAGAGAGAGAGAGAGAAAGATTATGATTAAAAAAACAAAACATGTTGAGAGAGAGAGAGGAGAGAGAGAGAGAGAGAGAGAGAGAGAGAGATTATGATTAAAAAACAACCATGTGGAGAGAGAGAGAGAGAGAGAGAGAGAGAGAGAGAGAGAGAGAGAGAGAGAAGAGAGAGAGATTATGGTTTTAAAAACAAAAAACACCATGTGGAGAGAGAGAGAGGGAGAGAGAGAGAGAGAGAGAGAGAGATAGATTATGATTAAAAACACCCATGTGGAGAGAGAGAGAGAGAGAGATAGAGAGAGAGAGAGAGAGAGAGAGAGAGAGATTATGATTAAAAAAACACCATGTTGGAGAGAGAGAGAGAGAGAGAGAGAGAGAGAGAGAGAGAGAGAGAGAGTTAGAGAGAGAGAGATTATGGTTTAAAACACACCATGTGAGAGAGAGAGAGAGAGAGAGAGAGAGAGAGAAGAGAGAGAGAGAGAGAGAGAGGAGATTATGATTTAAAACACCATATGGAGAGAGGTAGAGAGAGATTATGATTAAAACATCATGTAGATGTGACCATATAAACAACCCTACTTTTTCATTTTAGTTGTCTCCTCTTTCTTGACATTACTCCCAGCCATACTTATTCCGGCCGCTGCAACCCACTTCCCCTGTTCCCTCATAAAGATAGTATTTCTTTATAGTACGTTCAAAGGCAAATTTTGCAAACAGACACGGTCTTTATTAACTGATAGTGTCCACTCTGGAAACGGTGTACGATTTTAATGGCCAGTCCGACACACTACAACAAAAAGCTGGCTATTTTTCCATTCGCAATTGAAACGAGCGAATAATACACTTGTTTGTCGCATCCAGCCCTGGAGGACAAACAAACAAACAAAAGAACATGCAGGTTCGTGCACATTAGCTCGCGCGCGCGCACACACACACAAAGACACGTACACACACACACACACACACACACACACACACACACACACACACACACACAAGCATAACATGGAGGGTGTGGGAGGGAGGGGTTCTTCTGTCAACAGATGAAGAACAATGCACAGTTACTTTTAAAACAAATTAGATCGCAGTGTCTGATTTAACTGACGAAACCAACTAAATTTACATGGCGACACAGCGTTCACACTCACTGATCTTCGTTCTGTTTGCTAACATTGATCGGAGAGATGTCACACGTTTAACACACGTTCCATGTGTCTGTGAATGTGAGCTCTGAGAATTCTTCACTTCGCATAAACTTAGCCCCCAGATCTCCAAGCTGTCATGACAGCTGAGTGCTCCCCGACTCTCCTTAGCAGCTTGAAACAAACAACGAACAAACAAACAAGCACACAACAAAGTGTAAAGTGACGTTTATTTTATTTACAAAGGACACCACAAAACTTAACGGATATTTCGGCGAAAGCGCCCTTTTTTCAACAAACACAGGACAAGAGAGAAAAAGAGATCAAAAACAATACTTCCCTTGCACACCACAATCCACAAATGGCAGTTGTCTTACCTCGGTAAGTTCCGTAACTCACGAGAATAAGTTTGTCACTGTGTCCTCGAAGGCGTCAGACGAAAGCGGACTAGGTCGAAAAAAAAAAATTAATAAATAAATAACAGTTTGTTGAAAAAGGCGCTTTCGCCGAAATATCCATAAGTTTTGTGGTGTCCTTTGTAAATAAGATAACGTCACTTTACACTTCACTTCACTTGACTTTAGGGCGTAGTAAGCCTCGCGGTTTTTTAGATGCCCTAGTCTTTCTTGTTTTCCTTAGATTTTCTTCAGTATGGATGGCGCATTTTCATTTTTCGTGACAATGGTCATGCATCATATTTGAACTTTTTGTCCATTTTACCTTTTTTTTTTTTCCAGAAGGTCTATTAAATAGATTCATGTTTTTTTTTTTTTTTTTTTTTTTTTTTTTTTTTTTTTGCAGTTTTTGCTACTTTTGTTAATTTGTTCCAACTAGGAGCAGTTCTATTGAGAATGAATTCTTTCTAGCATTGCTGGAAACTTGTTTAATAAATATCTTTTGATAGGAATTTCTTGTTCTTTCGTCACTCACTGATATGAAAAAAAAAAATTCCTTTTCTATATCATCTAAATCATTGAATATTTGTTGGGTGCTTGTTTGTTTGTTGTTGTTTCCAGTGACGTTGCAGTCTGTTTCATCTTTTTGCAGCTTGAAACAAACTAAAAAAACAAAACAAAAAACAAACAAACAAACAAAACAAACAAAAAAAACATTCCGCTGAACAAAGTGACAAACAAACCACAAGACAAGTCACGACGAGTTTCCGACCTCTTTGGTTTTTGCAAGCAAGATAAAGAATGTCCATTTTACGCCTGATTCGAGGAGGTATACGATCGCTCGTTCTTCGTTTTCATTGTCCGGAATGTTACTCACCTTGCCCTGAAGGAGGGTTTTGTCTTGTAGTTTTTTTTTTTCGTTCCTTTCGTCCGGTGGAAGAGGCCCCCCCCCTTTTTTTTTTTTTTTTTTTTTTTTTTTTTTAAGTTTGTTTCAGTTTCAGCCTGCAGTCATATCACTTTGAAAGGAACTTAGTAGCTAGGAGTTGGTTGCTGTCATGACTTCCCTGATGCTGCTTACCTTGTCCTTCAGCTTTCTATTATTATCTTTATTATTATCATTATTATCTTTAATATTATTATTATATCATATTATCACTATCATATTATTATGAATACTTATATAGCGCCTATCCTCGGCTAGAGACCAATCTCTAAGCGCTTTACAATCCACACTCGTTTACACCACGGGCTGCCTACCTGCGTAGTGCCGACTGAAGAGCTGCCAGCTGGAGATTCCTTCAGTCGTTTTCCGTGTCATCCAGTGTGTATCGTTTAAAATCGTTCACTCAATTTCCTTGCTGTATTCTGTCCATTTCTCACGCAGGGTGCTTGCTATGTGTAACTTGTCATCCATATCAAACGCTAAACTGGTCTTTTTCTTCCGAAACTTGGTCATGGCATTTTACGAATGTGCAAGATGTTATACGTACGTTCACACACAGAACCTCGGTTTATACTCTCATACGACGGACTATATGGGAAATGTAGTCAGAACCAATGTTAACTCCGAGGGAAAAGTCCCCCTGTACCGAAACGGCCCGGCGGAGATTCGAACCCCGCAATCCCAGGATCACCAAGAGAACGAGTCTGGCGCATTACCACTGAGCTATTCCGGCCTCCTGTTGGCCTGCACCTGGTCCCTCAGCTTCCTGTCAAAGAACTTGACTAGGGTAAGCGAAGTTGTCTCCACCATGTCGGCCAGATCGGTGAGCTCCTCCATCTGGCAGTGTCTGATCGTGACAGGCACACACTGCCAGTAAAGAGGGCACCCACCTCCAGGCAGTCTTCAGCTGTGTCCTCCTGGCCACGCTTCGGGAGACACACAGAGATAGGTCCTTACGGAATTCTGTTCCAGATCGTTCTGGTCTTTTTCCTCTGGCTAGATTCTGACGTCCAGCTGACAAATCACATTGTTTCTTTATCTTGATTTCTGTGTTCTCTCTCTCTCTCTCTCTCTTGATTTTTGTTCTCTCTCTCTCTCTCTCTCTCTCTCTCTCTCTCTCTCTCTCTCTCTCTCTCTCTCTCTCTCCCTCTCTCATGGATCAGTTCCTGTTCGCGTTTTTCTTGCTGCTTGCTTTCCATGTCATGGAGTCTATCCTCCAGACCCATGATATTCCTCACAGAGTTGGTGGCTGAGTCAGTGAGTTCACGTCAAAGTTTTCTTTTGTAGCCTAGACTGCCAACACGTTTCGCAATGCGTGCCAGGGCAACTTCGATATTCATACTGTACCCTAAGTGTTGTCCTGTCCATTTCTGTGGCGGGCGTCCTGTTCAGCACCACACACCCGTGTCACCCTCTTCCACAGAGGATGAAAACATTCTTTTAGCACTTTTCTAGAAGCACTTATTTTATGCAAATCGGACACATATTAATCGCATGGTCCTGGGTAAGCACGACATAACGTATCACAACATAGTCCATGAAACATACCGTGTGTGCAACGGCGCCATCTTAGATCACGTGGTCGCTGTTTTTACTGATCCAATCTTTACTATCAAAATTTAAGATACCCGTTACCATTGTTGAGGGGTGTAATGGTTTATAATATCATATCCTTTGTCCAGAGTCAAATCAGATTCATAGATTAAGAACATCAAGACTGGGAGTAAATGTTGAATTTGACTATCTTGAGACCAGTTACAAAATTTGTCATGTTAAAAACAAACAAACAACAAACAAACAAAAAACAAACACCAAAAACAAAACAAAACAAAAACAAACAAACAACAAAAAAAAAAACAACAAAAAAAAGAAAAAGAAAAAGAAAAGAAAAAAGCCAGAAAGAGCGTGAGATTATGGATTAAGAAATCCAAAAGTTAAAGCCACGCAGGTGGTGAGCATTGCCAAGATGGTGTAATTTCTTCAGAATTTACCAGGAACATGAAAGATGGGTCATAGTGAATGATCTTGAGCTTGAAAACGGGAACTGAACTTAGAACTCAGATATCATCATTGTAAACGAGATACTTTCAAAAACAGTACTGACGCTGATTTAAAAAAAAAACAAACAACCCCCCCCCCCCCCCCCCCCCCCCCCCCTGTCCTATGGTCTCTACTAATGTGAAAGATAGTGTGCATCAGCCCATGAGGAGTTCAGATCTGTTTGAAGGGACGAACCCGTTGAATTCGTTGCTTTACCGAACAGCCCCATCACCAGCCCCTTACTTGTCCACAAACTGTTAGATCTGTCTATGCTTGTCTAAGAGTAAAAAGTTACGTATCCATAGGTGTTTTTCTCATTGTTCTTTGGGCGCGTATCATATCACGCTCGCTGCTCGCTGGCTTCAGTTTGGACATGTCTGTGTTTAAATGTGTCAGTTTAAGTTATGTGTGAGTGGAAGTTTCGCGTGTGTTAGGTACGTACGTGCGCGTGCGTCTGTGCATGCGTACACGCTTGTGTGTATGCGTGAGTGCAGGCGTAAGTGCGTGAGAAATATTACAGGGCACACAACAGTAGTTTCAGCGGCTAGGGTGTTGTTGTTGACCGAGACAAGCCCGTTCTTCAGTCTTCTCTGTCAGCTTGAACGTCACGCTCAGGTTTGAGAGGGCTGACGGTGCACAATCTAGCCCTGAAGCGCAACACGGTAAGCATAGCCACTCAGTCCGTGAGCTTGCCTGCCCAGGCTATAGGAAAACATGGTGGCCACTTCTGCGTCCGTCAAATATGAAACAGAGACAGCTTGAGCAGAAAATAGCCCGGGGAAAAGAACAGAGGTGTTGGTGATCAGATCGCTCAGTTAATTACTGGTCAGAGGGAAGTGAGAAGGTTCTCACTTGATGGACATCCGGTGTGACCAGAGCGAAGAAATTCATGGACTAGGCTGAGCCGGGGCCAATAGTCAGCACTGATGACAAATGGCATAGGCCAACAATCAGCACTGATGACAATGGCACAGGCCAACAATGAACACTGATGACAATGGCACAGGCCAACAATCAGCACTGATGACAATGGCACAGGCCAACAATCAGCACTGATGACAATGGCACAGGCCGACAAACAGCACTCAGCACTGATGACAATGGCACAGGCCAACAATGAACACTGATGACAATGGCACAGGCCAACAATGAATACTGATGACAATGGCACAGGCCTACAGTCAGCACTGATGACAAATGGCACAGGCCTACAATCAGCACTGATGACAAATGGCACAGGCCTACACTCAGCACTGATGACAACAAATGGCGCATGCCAACAATCAGCACTGATGATAATGGCACAGGCCAACAGTCAGTACTGATGACAATGGCACAGACCAACATTGAGCACTGATGCTATTGGCTCAGGCCAACAATGAACACTGATGCTATTGGCACAGACCAACACTGAACACTGATGCTATTGGCACAGGCCAACAATGAACACCGATGCTTTTGGCACAGGCCAACAATGAACACTGATGACAAATGGCAGAGGAGAACAATGAACATTGATGATAATGGCACAGGCCAACAATGAACACTGATGACAAATGGCACAGGCCAACAATGAACACTGATGCTATTGGCACAGACCAACAATGAACATTGATGACAAATGGCACAGGCCAACAATAACACTGATGCTATTGGCACAGGCCAATAATCAGTACTGATGCTATTGGCACAGGCCAACAACGAACACTGATGCTGTTAGCACAGGCCAACAATGAACACTGATGCTATTGGCACAGGCCAACAATGAACACTGATGCTATTAGCACAGGCCAACAATGAACACTGATGCTATTGACACAGGCCAACAATGAACACTGATGCTATTAGCACAGGCCAACAATGAACACTGATGCTATTGGCACAGGCCAACATGAGCACTGATGCTATTAGCACAGGCCAACAACGGACACTGACGCCATTGGCACAGGCCAACAATGGACACTGATGACAATTGGCACATGCCAACAATGAACACAGATGACAAATGCGCAGGCCAACAATGAACACTGATGCTATTGGCACAGGCCAACAATGAACACTGAAGCTGTTGGCACAGGCCAACAATGAAAACTGATGCTATTGGCACAGGCCAACAATGGACACTGATGACAATTGGCACATGCCAACAATGAACACAGATGACAAATGGCGCAGGCCAACAATGAACACTGATGCTATTGGCACAGGCCAACAATGAACACTGAAGCTGTTGGCACAGGCCAACAATGAAAACTGATGCTATTGGCACAGGCCAACAATGGACACTGATGATAATGGCACAGGCCAACAATAAACACTGATGCTATTGGCACAGGTCAACAATGAAAACTGATGCTATTGGCACAGGCCAACAATGGACACTGATGATAAATGGCACAGGCCAACAATGAACACTGATGCTATTGGCACAGGCCAACAATAAACACTGATGCTACTGGCACAGGCCAACAATGAACACTGATGCTATTGGTACAGGCCATCAGTCAGCACTGATGCTATTGGCACAGGCCAACAATGAACACTCATGCTATTGGCACAGGCCAACAATGAACATTGATGCTCTTGGCAAAGACCAACAATGAACACTGATGCTATTGGCACAGGCCAACAATGAACACTGATGCTATTGACACAGGCCAACAATGAACACTGATGCTATTGACACTGGCCAATAATCAGTACTGATGCTATTGGCACAGGCCAACAGTGAACACTGATGCTATTAGCACAGGCCAACAATGAACACTGATGCTATTAGCACAGGCCAACAATGAACACTGATGCTATCGACACAGGCCCAACAATGAACACTGATGCTATTGACACAGGCCACAATGAACACTGATGCTATTGGCACAGGCCAACAATGAACACTGATGCTATTGGCAAAGGCCAACAATGAACACTGATGCTATTGGCACAGGCCAGGGCCAACAATGAACGCTGGTGCTATTGGCACAGGCCGTATCCAATCAGCACTGGTGTCTCTGGTCAACAGTGAATGTCAAGCCTCAGGCAGAAAATGGGTACTGTGTAAAAGAGCATTTTACATTAATTGTTAGGAATTGAAGGCTGTTTTTACTTTCTGTTGATTGTCTTCAGAAAAAAAAAAAAGATGAAACACAGACGTGTGTTTTAGTGATGAGAGGTATGATTACAGCTGCCAGCTGTATAAATCGCATGAGGACAAGCTGTTGCTTGTCATCAACATCATCATCATCATCATCGTCATCGTCGTCGTCGTCATCATCATCATCAGCATCATCAGCAGCAGCAGCATCATCAGCATCATTATCCTCATCATCATCACTGTGTAAAAGAATTAAGAATTGTTAAAGAATTGAAGGCTGTACTATTATCATTGGCACAATGAGAGTACTTATATAGCGCATAAGAGAGTACTTATATAGCGCATATCATCAGTTGGAGACTAAAGGCTAAGCGCTTCACAATTCACGCTTTCCTTTATACAAAGGGTTGTCTACCTGGGTAGAGCCGACTGAAGAACTGCTTACTGGTGATATTTTCACTCGCTTTCTCTGTCATTTAGTCTGTCGGTCTATCATTTTTTTTCCCCTTTTATATATTTCTGTCGGCGCATGCCATCCATACCGCCGGGCCAGTCTGGCATCCTCTTGGGAAAGTTGGTGATGGGATATTTTACACGTGTGTGTGTGTGTGTGTGTGTGTGTGTGTGTGTGTGTGTGTGTGTGCGTGCGTGCGTGCGTGCGTGCGTGCGTGTGTGTGTGTGTGTGTGTGTGTGTGTGTGTGTGTGTGTGTGATATGCTACATGAGCTTCACACACGGAGCCTCTCTTTGATTTCTCATTCGACGGACTTTTTAGGAGTGGAGTCCAGACCACTAGGAAGAAACTCCAGGGAAAACTAGACAGCAGGAGGTCTTCAGAGAAGAACGCCCCCCCCCCCCCCCCCCCCCCCTCCTCAGACAAGTGTTTCAGCCCTGAACTCCTTACACTCTAAGGGGGCCAGGCCGCATCCAGGTCATGACCCCCAGATGCCCTTCTACTGCCAACTTAGAAAAAAAAAAAAAAAAATCCGAGGGGAAATCCCCTTCTCCCGCAGCCCCGAAGGGGAGATTCGAACTCGTAACTCTAGGATGGCGACTCCGGCGCTCTACCCGCTGAGCCATTCCAGCCAAGTGTCAGTGCTACGAAGTGTTCTTAGCAGCTGGTCAGTGTGCATTGCTTATGACGTGGGGATCAGTGCAGCTCATGTTCCAGGTGAGAAGAACTTCACTGCTGTTGAGGAATCCGGGCGCCAGAACGCCGTGCAGAGAGGGCACTTCATGGGGCTTGGGGTTTCTACAGAAGCTAATTTCCTTCCTTTCTGGTGGGACTGTTCTTTCGCCAGAAGGCCGTCGGTTTCGAGTTTCCACATGATTCTGGCGTTCACCATTTTCTCCATCAGTTTGCAGACACAGCTGGTCAAAGCTATCGGACGGTGATTAGATGGATTTGAAAGATCTTTTCGTGTGTGTGTGTGTGTGTGTGTGTGTGTGTGTGTGTGTGTGTGTGTGTGCGTGCGTGTGTGCGTGCGTGCGTGCGTGCGTGCGTGCGTGTGTGCGTGTGTGTGTGTGTGTGTGTGTGTGTGTGTGTGTGTGAGTGTGTGTGTGTGGTGTGTGTGTGTGTGTGTGTGTGTGTGTGTGTGTGTGTGTGTTGTAAACGCTCATGGCACAATGGGCAAGAATGTAATCTATAAAAACAAATCGGCACTGCGGTGCAAATGTTAGCAGCACATCTTTTGTGGCTGGAGTATGTTATAGTTTTCGTGGCTGGAGTATATGTTATAGTTTTCTCCCCCAAAAATGACTTGCTTGCTTTCTGGTTGCACTGTCAGATGTGGTGGAGGTTTTTTTTTTTTTTTTCACGCAGAAGAGACAGGGCAGCTGCCGCATCAACGTTTTTTATCATCTCTTGGCACCATTTGCAGTTCTATGCATCTCCACCCTTCAGTCGTCAAAGAATGGGTGGCGGTGCAGAAAATCCAAAGGAACCAAGCAGGGGGCATAACTGTGGTGCCCATCTGGCCGACCCAATCATGGTTCGCCATTCTTCATGAAGCACCTTAGCTGCTCCGCCTCGCTGTGAAGCTCCGACACAACAGCCGACTACTTCGTCAGCCCAGAACTTTAAGGTTCGTCCAACGAAATCTATTGGTTTGCAAGACCTCGCCACAACTTTTCTAACTTGTGGTTAACACATAAATCAGTTATCCCTTTACTTGCATTCCCAGAGACTCTAAATCTGGAAATCGTAAAACATTTACATCCAATGACGGCATGAATATGTCATGCAAAAATTTGATCAGCATTCCTGTGCAATTGTGAACAGCAATTTTTGTGACCAATGTATATGTCGAAGGCACTAGGTCTACCATAAACAATGTCAGCGGGAGTGATGTTTTGAAGTACTTGTGCTCTGAGGATACAGGAGCAGTATGTTAACACCCTGCAGTCTGCAGGATGGTTAGAAGTGTGTTTAATAACAGACAAGCAATCCCAGAGTATCCTGGCACATGGACTAAAGATGCAGTCAGTGACATGCTTGTACAATGGCTGGAAGTAGAACAGCTCAGCTTGCTGAAACTAACTCTGAGAGCTATCATGTTACATGCTTTTCTTTGTTGTCAACCGAGCGGTTTCCACGCATTTGCTATTGATGATGTAAAACCTTTTGATTCAAAGTGTGTATTGTTTACCGCTCTGTATTGAAACAAACAAATTCTGAGATTTATCTTAAACTCTTGGAAGTATCTGCTATTGAAGAAAAAAACACTATGTGTGTTTTATCTTCTTCGTTACTGCTAAACAAAATCTTAGGACACGAAAAGCACTGTTAACGTTAAAGTCTTCTTCTTCGTTCACCCAGAAAGGAACCCCAGAGGCGCTGACTTAGGCTGCTGTACGGCGGATGCCCTCCAGTGATCCAGAAATCTTTTCCCTCATCGGTGTGTTGGCAGGCCAGGTCTCTGCCCTTAGCTTTTTGTCCAGCAGGAAGTGTTCCACTGTCATTGGGGCTGTACCGCATATGCATTTTGAAGACTCGCCACTGTGGAATTTTGTGTGAACATGTGATGTCTCAGTCTGGAGTGCCCTTTCCTCGGTCTCACAATGCTAATCTGGTCTGATCTGGGCAGCAGGTAGTATGCATCCTTCTCGTTGAAGTCTGGGTGCTGCTCTCAAGCCATCTTCTTTTTTTGCTTCTCCCTGATAATGCCTTTAGCTTCTTCAAAGGAGACTTCCTGCTCCAGCTGGGGCAGCTGTCCTCCTTCCTTTGCCAGTTGGTCATCTTCCTGATTGCCATGTATGTTGCAGTGTGAGGGTATCCACTGGATGACAGTGTTCTCAGAGGACTACTGCAGAATGGCCAGGGCAGACACACTGGGGAGGTGAATTCCCTGTTTCGAGGATTTTTAAACAGCCTGCGGTGCTGACAAAATTAAATGAGACACAATCGCATGCTGGATCGGAGATGCATGGACTATGGTGGGTGTACACACTACACAATAGGTGAACTTGGCTCACAGCACGCACAATGCTATGATACAGCGCAAAATGTAACCACAATGCAAAATGTAACCACGGTGCAAAATGTGACAGTGTTAGATTTGGGCGCAGAGCAAATGTAAACTTTGTTTCATTTTCCGTATACCATCCACGCAGGCGGTAACAAATGTTACGATTCGCGCACGTGATGCACACCAAAATGTGATGATTGTGTCGTTGTTTACGGAAAAATGCAGTTTAAAAGGGGCATTAGGCGGTCCATTGCTTGCAACACACACTCACCCACACACCCTTCCACCCCCCTCATGCCCACCACACACACACACACACACACACACACACACACACATTTTCTTTTTTTTTCTTCTTCCAGGGGTGGGGGGTGGGGGTGGGGGGGTGAGGAATACAAGCATGTACAGATCAGATGACATCCAGCTCACGCTTTCTTGTGCTGATGATTTTGTACCCATGAACACACTGCGCTATGAAAATGATGATGATTGCATTTTATATTATCAGCGGCGAAAGAGCGTTGTTGTAACTTTCCAGCCTGAATTCGACTTAAAAAGATGTCTTCCAATCCAGTGCTCTAACCATGGAGCTTAACAGGTAGCAGATGAGAATTAGAGAACGGTGAAAGCACGCGCAAACTCTCTCTCTCTCCATCCCTCTCTCTCTCTCTCTCTCTCTCTCTCTCTCTCTCTCTCTCTCTCTCTCTCTCTCTCTCTCTCTCTCCTAACGCATCCTTTAAAATGTATTTAAAATAAAATTTGCGTGCGCAGATTGGAACAGTTTTTTTGTTTTTACATTTTGTCGGATCACATACACAAAATGTAACAAAAAATTACAATTGTTACAATTTACTCCACGAAAATTCTAGCATTGCTACATTATTCAGTTTGTCGCTGAATTGCGCCAGCATTTCGGTAGCATTAAGCACGGGTGTGCAAAACAGATACCATTCTCTGAGCATGTGGATGAGTCGAACAGAACCGGATTTTCTAAGTTCTCCTACACAGTTGTTAAATAAAGGGAAACTCGTGAACTTTACTCTCGGAAGAAGAACCCTTTTGCTCACCCAGTGCTTGACAAGTTTTGTAGTCGAAGGAAAGTAACCCATTCATTGTGTTTCCGTATATAAACACTCATTAGTATGAACGTTTCGTGTGATCCCGAAGTGCTAGAATATCCGCTAGTAAACATCTGACTAATCAGCAATCGAGGGAAACAATTGAGAACCTCAAACGAAACGAACCTGGACATTCACTGGAGATTATTACGAGGATGCTGCTGAGGTGAGCTGTAGGAGCACCCACCCATCAGCAGTTCGAAACTGTTCCACCAGACCTTCACTACTACTACTACTACTGCTACTGCCACTACTACTACTACTACTACTACCACCACCACCACCACCACCACCACCACCAACAACAACCACAACAACTACAACCACAAACAATGACAAACACAAATAATGATGATGATGATGATGATGATGATGATGATGATGATGATGATGATGATAATAGTAACGATAATAACACCAGCAACGATAATAATAACACCAGCGACAACACCACCAACAAAAATAACAAAACAATTAATGATGCTAATCATAATAATAATGGTAAGAAAGGTAACGTGATTAACAAAAAAAAAAAAAAAAAAAAAAAAAAAGAAAAAAGAAAACAGGTACATGGAACACTGGTCATTTATATCACAATCCATAACTTGGACACGCCGGCAGAACACTTTTTTTTTTTTTTTTAAATTCCAAAGATATGAAACTCCAGAAGAGAGGCGGAAAACTCAATATTTTCCCAGTCACAATACATACATGTACCTGGTATTATGAATAATTCATAAAAAAAAAAAACAAATAGAAAGATATAGGGATGGGGAATAATGAAATGGCCTGTCCTGCTCGACAGAAAAGAGATGACGAACTCCCAAACATCCCTGGGAACGCTTTACCACCCACCTGCTAGAAGAAAACCAGGGCGATTTTCGGTTGATTTCAACTCATTGTATGGAGTTTTCATTCGGGTGGGGGTTGGGGGTGGGGGGAGGGAGGGTGGGGGGGAGTACGGGTGGTGGGAAGATTACGCATTTTTCTCAATCATGGCTGAAGAGAGGAACAGATTGACGCTGTGTAGTCAGTATTTCGATTTGAAGAGTTTGGGATGACATTTGTGCGTGTTGTCAGTTGCAGTCACGACAGGTCCAAACACGACACGACAGAACTTAATCTGGCTGGTAGATAGCATGGCTCACGAGTTGCAGGGAAGGAAGGCCACTCCCAGTGCAGGATTCCTCATCTATCCCCTCCATACACGAACAGCGCGGAGCAGCACCGACGAACCTCCATATCGGAGAAAAAGGTGTGGACTCTGCAGTTGCCTCCCTTCCCCGGACGACTGTGGGTTATGACGCCACAATATCCATTTCAGAACGAAGCACTTTAAATAAACACTTTGCCTTAACTAGGCTGACCCTGGAGAAAGGTCCAGTGACGGTGAGGAAAGACCCACTGACCACAGGGAAAGTCCTGTTGACAGTAGGAAAGACTACAACTTTGGATTCTCTCTTGAGGGCACATAAGACAGTATGGCGAAAGCTTGGCTGTGTCTGGAGTGGGCACTGTCTTCATCTGTCCGTGGGCAGGGGTGGTTGGGTCTGTGGGGTGTGCTCGACAGCTGGAGGGTGGTGTTTTTTTTCGCCGGTGGGTTCTGCATTCATGAAATACGGGCTGGTACACCCATGGGGATGCTACGTTAAGGCTGTTATGAGTTGCATCCTGTAGTCTGATTTACCTCTGTTCAGGAGCAGTTATGTCCCTTGATATCTTAATGGAGTGTCCTGCGCATGCCTGTACCCATCGTCAACACAGCGCAGGCCTCCACGGGTGGTACAGGACTGCTCTGAAGGCAGGTGAAGACAGTGCTTCTCTGGGTCCTCCCTAGCACCTTCGGGTGTTTCTTTTTCTTCTAAAACACAGCTTCAAGCACTCAAGAGTTGCTGTGGTCCGGCAGAACCATGGAAGTGGCCGTTGCAGACTGTTCATGGAGTCTGCAGTCATCGCCCGCCTCGGCACCCGCGTCCCGAATCGACTGAACACTAAGGAGTGACCGCAGTGTCTTCCAGGCTTCTCCCAACAATTTTTGTTTGTTTGTTTGTCAGTATGTGTGTCACCCTTGTGAGTGTGTGTGAAGGGTGCAGGTGTACACAAGTGTGTGTTTACAGTAGGCCTCTCTTTCCCCCTCCCTCCCTCCCCCCCCCTGTGTCTCCCCCACCTCTCCCTCTCTCTCTCTTCCATATCCTTGTTAGTTGTTCTCACCTTCTGTGTGTGTGTGTGTGTGTGTGTGTGTGTGTGTGTGTGTGTGTGTGTGTGTGTGTTTGTGTGTGTGTGTGTGAACACTCACTTTTTTCTTTTATTGTTACAAGCTCTTTTTCTTCTTCTTCTTCTTCTTCTCCTTCTTCTGTCACTAACTCATTCTGCCGTTGAAGACACTAAGTGTCGAAACGTCCTAACTTCTTTTCCACCTGTAAGTTGACAATTTTACCTTTTCTGCTGTTTCACCCGAAACACATTAAAGCTTACAAAAAGTCTGTGTCTCTATGGATTTCTTGACAAAGCGAGTGCGCTGGTTAACCAGATCTTATAAATGCAAGTGCGTGAGGTAGGAACATAAAAGAGTTCGACGCATTAAGAAAAAAAAAAATCCTCCCGACAAACAACGCACAAAAGCAATGCAAGTCGTCTGAACTTAAAATATTTCTATGGAAGAAGGGGTGTTTGGATAGGAAAACGTTACGAAGGTGAAAAAAAAAATACTCTGTTAGTTCTGGCATTAAAAAAAGCAAACACAGAGAGCAAAAAGCAGTGAACAAAAAAAAGCCAGTTAAGAACATTGTTTAATTTAGTTTTGTTGGTAACTGGGTATATTCTCCACACTGTTCAAAAAGGGAGATGTGGTATAGGACAAATGGTCACTTTGGTGCGTGTACACGATATACCCAAGTCCCCTTGCCCTCGGAGGAGTTTAATAACACATGGAGTGCCCGCTGTTTTGCGGTCGGCTGGACTATCAGCAGCATCACCTGACCTAGCCTTGCCTGCAGATTCCAGTTGAAATGTTCGCGCTCGTGGCTAGCATGTGACTGCGAGATATAAAACAGACACAAACGTCACCGCTACAGAACACATGAAGACATGCATGCTAGCTACCAAAACTTTGCGAACTGTTGTCGTGGATGAAGCGCGACAGGTCAGTCAGACCTGTGAGATCTGATGTCACGCGAGCAAGCGAAGGCAAGGCAAATCCTCTCTGTTCAGGAGCATCACTAGATATGGCGTGCAGAAAGCAGAAGGCTGTGAACGTGACTTTGTGAAGAAAAAGAAGAAGAAGAAGAAGAAAAAGAAGAAGAAGAAGAAGAAAAAGAAGAAGAAGAAGAAGAAGAAGTAGAGAAGGAGGAGAAGGAGGAGGAGGAGGAGAAGGAGGAGGAGCAGGACGAGAAGAAGAAGAAGAAGAAGAAGAAGAAGAAGAGAAGACCATTAAATGTAATGCAAATCGATTTAGAATCTAAAGATGGTATGCACCATTCAATGGTATTTCACAATAAAAATGAATGTTTCTTCTTCTTCTTCTGCTTCTTCTTCTTCTTCTTCGTCATCGTCGTCGTCGCCGTCGCCGTCGTAGTCTTCTGTCCTTTTTTTTTTTCTTCTTTCCCGCTTTTCATAAATCCATTTCTTGACGATATCTGGACACTAAAGCATCCATCTGTCACTCAATTGCGTTGATATGTAAATACCATAATGGCTGCCCATCGCTTCACTGTTTTGGTATGTGAATTCCAAATGTCTGCATATCGCTTCACTGTTTTAGTATGTGTGTACCAAAATGTCTGTTTTTCGCTTCGCTGTTTCAGAATGTGAATACCAAAATGTCTATTACTCCAATGTCTTGGTATGTGAATGTTACAGTGTCTGTTTGCCACTACATCGTTTGGAATGTGAAGACCAAAATGTCTATTACTCGAATGTTTTGATGCATGGACACCAAAACGTTTGAATATCGCCCAACTGTTCTGGTAACCGAACACCATAAGGTCAGTCTATCGTTCTACTGTTCTGGTACCCGAAGGTGACGAGGTCAGTCTATTGCTCTACTGTTCTGGTACCCGAACGTGACGAGGTCAGTCTACAGCTCCACTGTTCTGGTACCCGAACACCACAAGGTCGGTCTAGCTCTGCTGTTATGGTACCCAAAAACCGTAAGGTCGGTTTATTGCTGTACTGTTCTGGTACCCGAACGTGACGAGGTCAGTCTATCGCTCTACTGTTCTGGTACCCGAACGTGACGAGGTCAGTCTATCGCTCTACTGTTCTGGTACCCGAACGTGACGAGGTCAGTCTATCGCTCTACTGTTCTGGTACCCGAACGTGACGAGGTCAGTCTATCGCTCTACTGTTCTGGTACCCGAACGTGACGAGGTCAGTCTATCGCTCTACTGTTCTGGTACCCGAACGTGACGAGGTCAGTCTATCGCTCTACTGTTCTGGTACCCGAACGTGACGAGGTCAGTCTATCGCTCTACTGTTCTTGTACCCGAACGTGACGAGGTCAGTCTATCGCTCTACTGTTCTGGTACCCGAACGTGACGAGGTCAGTCTATTGCTCTGCTGTTCTGGTATCAGGATACCAAGATGTGGGTCAATCGTGACACCATTTTGGTATCATAACACCAGAGTGTGGCGCTGTTGGCTCCGAGTGTTTGTATTCATGACCATTATCACATTTATCATATGCATTATTATTATTATCATCATCATTGTTATTGTTATCATTATATCATTATTATTATCATCATCATTGTTATTATATCATTGTTATCATCATCATCATTGTTCTTATTATCATTCTCATCATCTGAATTATCATCATTATTGTTACTATTATATTATCATTATTATTAATACTATTATCATCATTATTATTAATATTATTGTTATCATATCATCAATATTAATATCATTGTTATTTTTGTGAACACGTACACAGCGCCTATAATCGGTCGGAAACCAACCAACTTTACAATCCGTGCCATCATTTCACACAGCCGGCTGCCTACCCGGGTAGATAGAGCCAACCGAACAGCTGTCTGCTGCCTATATCCATTCTCCAAAAGACGGACGGATTGCTAGCGTGCAGTTGTGCCCCCTTTCCCGCCTCTCCTTCCCATAGGTGACTCCGACTCGTTCAACATGTGGTTCTTTGGTCGTCAGCGGCAATCTGCGTCTCTCAGGAGATCAGAGTGACGGCTGTTCTGTGTAATTCTTGGCTGCTGTCAGCACTGATGGACCAACAGTGCTCGGGTTATACAGTGTGTGCGTGTGTGTTGCCTGCTTCTAGGCCTTTCGCCTGCTGGATCGGACTCATCAGGGAGGCATGGCTGATTGTGTCTTTGGGCTCCTCTTGGCATGAAATGGAGATACACCACAGTCTACATTTCCATGATATTCTTACCATATATATATATATATATATATATATATATATATATATATATATATATATATATCCCCCATTGTATTGTCACCCACACACACACACGTATATATACGTTCCATTGTATTTTCACCACACAAACAAATATGTACATATAGAGCTGAACAATTAAGTTGTGAGGGGAAACAAGTGCAGATTAACAATTCGTCCATTGTGATAGTAATAACTTGGCAAAGATTAAAAATTTTAAACAAAGAAAAAAAAAACGGTTGAATATGTATATCATAAATATGAAAACCCTTTTCTGGTTGCATGGGGAATCATTGCAATCCCTCTCGAAGGCAGATCTCTACGTATCGCCTGCTCCGAGGCCTTTCGTCCGCTGGATCAGATTTATCACGAAGACACGGCTAATCGTGTCTATGCTTTTGGCGTGAAATAGAGACACACCACAGTGCGTAATTCTGCGGTGTTCTCACCACCAAGGGTTCAAAAAAAGAATCCAACACCACCACCAAAGCAGCCAGTGACACGTAGTAGAATAAGACAAAACGAAAGTGTGGAGAGGAAAAAAAAGTTGCTGAAAAACTAAAAAAACACATCATGCAAACTGTATAAAATGTAGGAGACAATCTTTGAGCTTATGCTTGAGGATCAAGTTAAGGATGCAAGGGAGATCAAAAGATATGGAACAGTCTGAATGGTCAGTTTCTGCTGTTCAATAACCCAAGCATTGTCAGTGGCTGAGAATTGTGCAGAACTACCTTTACTTGGATCTCCTAAGAGGTGCCATCTCCCACTGATCGACCAAACAATATAATGCTGAACAATTAAGTAGTGGGGGAGAAACAAGTGCAGGTTAACAATTCTTACACATGTATGGCATCAGGATGCTGGCCAGTTTCTTTTATATATGTGTAGACCCCTAAAAAAAAGCCTACTAACACTCACGAAACAAGCACGAAATGAAAATTTGTAGTGTGAAATCAGTAAAAAATCGCCATTTTTGTTTGTTTCTTTGTTTGTTTTTTTTTTTAGATTTTGTTTATAGTACTCCCCATGGGGGTGTCATTGTCCTGCTGACAGTTGCCTTCCGGGAGTGTTATTTTGTGCATTTCAGTTGGGGAGTGTTATTTTGTGCATTTCAGTTGGTGGTATTAATTTTTGTGCATTCAAGCTGGGGAATATTAGTTTGTGCATTTAAGTTGGAGAGTATGATTTTATGCGTTCAAGTTTGGGTGTATTATCTTGTAAACTTAAGTTGGGAAGAATATTATTTTGTGAGTTTAAGTTGGGAGTATTGTTTCGTTTCTTAAAGTTTGGGAGTATTCTTTTGTGCTTTTCAAGTCGGGGAATATCATTGTGGCATCTAAGCTGGTAAGTATTATATTGTGCATTTAAGTAGGGGAATATCATTATATGCATTTATGTTGGGGAATATTATTTTGTTCATTTAAATGAAGAATGATTTGTGCATTTAAGTGGGGACTTTTATTTTTGTGCATTTAAGTTTAGGAGTATTATTTTCTGCATTTAAGTTGGGGGAGAATATTACTTTGTGCATTTAAGTTGGGGGTATTGTTTTGCACCTTTAAGTTTGGGAGTATTCTTTTGTGTTTTTTAAGTTGGGGAGTGCCATTTTGTGCATCGAAGTTGGGAAGTATTATTTTGTGATTTTTAAGTTGGGGAGAATCATTTTGTGCATTTATGTTGGGGAATGTCATTACGTGCATTTACGTTGGGGAATATTATCTTGTTCATTAAGTGAGAAATGATCTGTGTTATTAAGTTGGTGATTTTTTGTTTTGTGCCTTTCAGTTGGGGAATTTCTTTTTGTGCATTTAAGTTGGGCAATATCATTTTATGAATTTAAGCTGGGGAGTTTTATTTTGCGCTTTTAAGCTAGGAAGTATCATTTTGTGCTCGTAAGTTGACGAGAATTATTTTCTGCATTGAAGTCTGTGTTGATAACATCTGAATAAGAGGTTATGTTGAAAATACACCTGTCTGTTTTGGATTGCCCATTGTATTTCGTGTTCGGTTTTAGGTGTTCATTTATGTTTCGGTCTGTTGTTCTGCAACTCTGTTTCAGTCTTCTGGCCGACTCCGAGGAGCGGTCCTGTGACGGTGAGGAGAGACCCTCTGACCACAGGGAAAGTCCTGTTGACAGGATCAAAGACTGGAACCCGGGATCCTCGTCAGAGGGTACGTAAAATCTCCTGTGGCAAAAGCTGGCCGTGCCCTGGAGTTGTACTGTCTTCACCTGTCAGCGGAACAGCAGCGAGCGAGGTTGTGGGATGCACACGGCAGCTGCTTGACGACGAGGTCTTTTGCCGGTGGGCTCTGCAGTCATGAAATATGGGCTCGTACACCCACCGGGACGCCCCCGTGCATGTTCTGTCATATCATATTCAGTGGCCATTACACAATGGCATCTGGCAGGGAGCAATTATGTTCCTTGAAGCCTTAATGGAACGTCTAGCGTGTGCCTGCACCCTATGTGAACTCAGCGCACACCTCCAAGGGTGGTGCAGGATGCTCACGGGCTGGCTGGTTAGTTGAGGACAGCACTTCTCTGAGTTCCACCTGCACATTCGGGTGTATCTTTTTTTCTTTTCTTCCTTTCGCCGTCGGTTTATGCGTCTGTTTGTGTTTCGATGTGTTTTCAGCACTTCTGCAGTGTGTCTGTTTGTGTTTCGATGTGTTTTCAGCACTTTTGCAGTGTGTCTGTTTGTGGTTCGATTTGTTTTCAGCACTTTTGCAGTGTGTCTGTTTGTGGTTCGATGTGTTTTCAGCACTTTTGCAGTGTGTCTGTTTGTGTTTCGATTTGTTTTCAGCACTTTTGCAGTGTGTCTGTTTGTGTTTCGATTTGTTTTCAGCACTTTTGCAGTGTATCTGTTTGTGTTTCGATTTGTTTTCAGCACTTTTGCAGTGTGTCTGTTTGTGTTTCGATTTGTTTTCAGCACTTTTGCAGTGTGTCTGTTTGTGTTTCGATTTGTTTTCAGCACTTTTGCAGTGTGTCTGTTTGTGTTTCGATTTGTTTTCAGCACTTTTGCAGTGTGTCTGTTTGTGTTTCGATTTGTTTTCACAGCACTTTTGCAGTGTGTCTGTTTGTGTTTCGATTTGTTTTCAGCACTTTGCAGTGTGTCTGTTTGTGTTTCGATGTGTTTTCAGCACTTTTGCAGTCTGTTTCAGTGTTCTCGAGCCTTGAAAGAAGAAAGACAATGAAAAAAAAAATGCTTCTAACAGGTTTTTATTTTGCAGAGAGGTATGTGCAGACAAAAAAAAAAACGTATTTGATTCACACGTTTTAATTTCTCTAGGTCCAGAAAATGGAGCAACGAATTGGTCTGAACTGGCAACACAGTCTGGAACACAGAATGAAACGCATTTTTTTTCAAGTTAACTGTTGATTACACTTTTTTTCACCAAACAACAACAACAACAACAAAAACTGTGTTTAAAAGAGTTATCGGTCAGGCAATAGCAAATGTTCCGATATCCAGTGTTCTTAGAGAAAAAAAAGTGCAAAATACAATTTATACGGAAGAGAGAGAGAGAGAGAGAGAGAGAGAGAGAGAGAGAGAGAGAGAGAGAGAGAGAGAGAGAGAGAGTACGGAACATTGATTAGTTCATTAACAAGAGTTTTCAAGTACAAAACACAAAATTTGGTGGGAATTTCAGTCGACTTTTAAAAAACAAAAACAAAAACAAAAAAAAAAACAAACAAAACAAATAAACAACAACAACAAAAAAAGACAAATTCTTATCTGAAACAAGCAAACACATAATCAAACAAACGAACGAACAAACAAAAACACCCTCACCAAGCAGGGTAAATTACATTTTATACTACTAATCCAGATAGTATGATCACCACACAACTGCTCAACCGATCCATATTTTACTTCACTTCTGTCACTTCCGTAGACACTTTTCTTTCCCACAATATAATTATAATGTCAAGTTTCCCCATTGAAATAAGCTGTTGGCCATTTACTCATTAAAATCCTAACGTGCCAAATTCTCACATTATCAAAGACGACAGTGAGTTATCCCCCCCCAACCCTCCCACCCCCCCACCCCGTCCTCTCTTCCCTCTACTCTCCCGCACTCCACGTTTATATTTCTCTCCGCTGTCATAATCATCATTGTCATCATCATTATTATCTTAACTCCCATGGTCCCCTTCCCAACGGCCTCGTTTTCATTCAACACCCATCTTGCGCGGAATGTTGTAAGACAGACAAGCGAATGCTCGTTCTTCGTTTTCATTGTCCTGAATGTTGTTTGTGTTATCTGAAGGAGACCTAACAGGTCGAAACGCGTAGCGTTTTGTCTTGTAATCTGTTGGTGCACATTGTCTTGCGGAATCGCTAACAATTCTTGATAAATAAAATCTAATTTGATGTCCGCTTTCAGTCGCCTCCCTTTGACACTATTCCCACGTGGTCGGAGCGGATGGTATGTCATGAACCGTTCATCAATTTCACAGGTGTTCGCTAGCTGTGGGGTAAGGCATCCGTCTAAAAAGGCACGCCTTGAGACGCCCATCCATCCAAAAGTGCGGGTTCGAATCCCGGCAGCGCCAGGACAAAAAAAGAAGTTGGCAGTGAAAGGGCATTTGGGAGTCATGACCTGGATGCGGCCCGGTGTCGTATAATATCTGGAACCGTGATATCTGGAAACGTGTTCCCAGATTTCCTGAACTTCCAATCGTGAAATCTGAGAACTGGTGTGAAATCTGGGAACGTCTCAGAGAACAGACTAAATGTGGCCTTCCTAGCAGATTTTGCAATCACGCCAAGAAGGCCTCAATAGAAGGCCTCAGAAAAAAAAAAAAGTTTTTCATTCCTCTGTTTCGTGAAAATGTGTTGAAATCACGCAAAGAAGGCCCCAGAAAGAGAGTGCATTGTGAAAACCATGCCAAGAAATTAATTTTTTTTTTAAAGTGACAAGAAGGCCAAAGATCTCAATTGCACCTAGATAAATTGTTTCCTATCTTATCTCGAAAATCCATTTTTTTTTTTCGTCTTCTTTCTGCCCTTCTGAGCTATGAAAGACCACGTTCCGAGATATCACGGGCCTTCCCAGATATCACAGTACATTTTTGGAACGCGTTCCCCCCCAAAATCTGTGATATCTGGGAAGCCTTCCCAGATATCACGTTCCCAGATTTCACGGGACACCGGCCCCCCTTGGAGTGTAAGGAGTTCAGGGCCGAAACGCTTGTCTGAGGGCGGAGGGGAGGGGGGGGGGGGGGGGGGGCTTCTCTGAAGACCTCCTGCTGTCAAGCTCTCACTAGAGTTTCTTCCTGCAGCACAGTGGACTAACCGTGAAGATGGCCATCCTTAAATCCTACAGATTGAATCAGTATCTACTGTACTACATACAGTTTACATAAACAGACAC
Organism: Conus betulinus; assembly: GCA_016801955.1. Taxonomy (NCBI): domain Eukaryota; kingdom Metazoa; phylum Mollusca; class Gastropoda; order Neogastropoda; family Conidae; genus Conus; species Conus betulinus. The sequence continues at coordinate 25,323 of JADBJO010014039.1, read as the reverse complement.
TTGTTTGGTCTTTTGCGACAGATTTGGTTAAAACGTATTGCCTACAGATTAAAAAAAAAAGTTTCTTGGTACATTGTCTAGCGAGAATTAATGTCTGTGA
>JADBJO010014039.1:0-17500 GCA_016801955.1 Conus betulinus | reverse complement strand
ATGTTGGAAGCCAGGAGTTTTGATTTTAGTTTTAAATTTGATTTAGAGGAGTAAATGGAATGCATGTTTCGAGCAGAAAATATGATGAACATTTGGAATTTTATTTCCAATAATGACTTATGTGATGGCATTTCTGTTCCTAACCTTTTGGACACACACACACACACACACACACACACACACACACACACACACACACACACACATACACACACACACACACACACACACACACACACACACACTCACGTATGCACACACACACACACACACACACACACACACACACACACACACACACACACACGCGCGCGTGCGCGCGCGCGCGCGCGCGCGCGCGCGCCCACGCACACACATGGGCCCATGCCCACACATCATCATACACACACGTGTATATCCACCACACACACACACACACACACACACACACACTGAGCTCAGCATTCACTCCGTGCAAACGCAGTCTCTGCAAACAACCAGAAGGCGCACTATAATATCTCTCTTCCCCTCCTCTCCGGGGAACAATTTACTAAACGATAATCAGCTTTTCCAGCATAGACAACAGGTTTGTTTTCCAAAATCTAACTTCTGTTCCTCTATTCCAATGGAGGTACAAACATTCCACAGATCCGCTAGCTGGGACCAAATTTGATCTCATTATACCTAGTAATTCACAAGAACTTCTTTTACAGGTTTTTTTTCTCCTCAATGGAGAAACAATTTATACACTTTCCAAAGGAAGAATTAGAGATGGCTTAAGACACAGGAACAGTATCTGAGTTCCGATGCAGGGGGACAATCAAAAATCATAGTGGGTCAACATGACAAACGCTTTAAGTTCTCTCACGACTGCCGCAGTCGTTGTCCTCTTCAACTAGGTTCTCCAACTCTGGAGACAATTAGGTGCTGCCACAGCACTGGAGCCCAAATACTTGTGCGACTGCCACAGTCGTCTATCCCGTTACTGGTGCTGCCACAGCACCGGGAAGGGCTGAAACACGAATGAAGTCCGTGTTAGTAATCTATTTCAAAATCTGAATAATGATAAATTCTGTTCCCTTTGTTCTTTTTCTTAACTCTCTCTCCTTTCTCTCCCCATCTGTCTATACCTCACCTGGTAATGGTAGATTGCAGATGAATCTCGTTCTGCAGTTCCAAACAACCGCCTGGTCAGTGTCCCCCAAAGCCATCTCCTTCCTATACCTTACTTTCCCTTCCTGCGCTCTTCCTGAATTCAGTGAGTACTCATCTAACTCTACGCATTACCAGCCTTTGGTTTACTTGACCAATGGACAACGTCCGTCCATTTTCCTAAGCGATTCAACCAATAATCACCCTACGTCTGTAGCCACCAGCCACACCGATCACACTGCTCAGGCCACGTAAATTGTCCTTTCTTTTACCTTTCCTCTTCCCTACCTAGGGAAAGTGCTTTATATCAAATAAGGGCGTACGCGACGGAACGTCACATGTCGCCATGTGAGGCTACGTCACATCACATCACATCACATCACATCACACACACACACACACACACACACACACACACGCACGCACGCACACACACACGCACACACGCTTACACACACACACACGCACGCACACACACACACACACACACACACACACACACACACACACACACACACACACACTGAAAATGCAGTGTACAGAGTGAAATCAAGGAAAGATGTGGGGAAAAAAAAATTAAAGCGAATTCCTCGTGTATTTATGCCTTAAATGCATTGCCAACGTGTGAACTGCAACGGCCAGGCAAAAGGATGGATCTCCACCGTTAAATTTTATGTCTCGTATTAAGTGTCATGAATTAATTTTTAATTTCATGTCTGTTGAAACTGTGACGTCAGGCAGCACAAAATTAAGAGCAGCTTGAACCTTTGGGGGAACAAATGTAGAAAATGGCCCTGGGACACGTTGGTTTTTCTTTGTTTTGTTTTTTTTCTCATCTACTTTTGTTTGATCTCTCTCTCTCTCTCTCTCTCTCTCTCTCTCTCTCTCTCTCTCTCTCTCTCTCTCCATCCATTCATTCATTCCACCCACCCACCTATCTATGTATTTGCCTCCTACCTATCCATCTGTCTACCAATCTATCTATCTTTCTATCAGTTTATGTATCTATCTACCTTTCTTTTTTGTCTATTTACCTAACTACTACCTATCTATCTATCTATCTACCTCTTTTTCTATCTATCTGTCTATCTACCTATCTGTCTATCTACCTATCTGTCTATCTATTTATATATCTATTTATCTACATATCTGTCTGTCTGTCTATTTATCTATCTACGTACCTACTAACCTATCTACTTCCTAGCAACCTATCTACATTCCTACTTACCTATCTATCTATTTATCCATCCATCCATTCCATCCATCCATCTTTCTACCAATCTATCTATCTATCTACCTATCTATCTACATATCTATCTATCTCTGTCTTTCTATCTTTCTCTCTATCTGCCTACCTTCCTATCTATCTATCTATCTAACCACCTATCTTTATATCTATCTACATATCTATCTGTCTATCTACTTACCTACGGACCTATCTCTATATATCTATCTGTCTTTCTATCCATTTAATTATCTATTTATCTACTTACCTACCGATCTATCTACCTATCTATCTTTATATCTATCTGCCTATCTATCTGTCTATCTATCTATTTAATTATCTATCTATCTACTTACCTACTGACCTATCTATGTATCTATGTATCTGTCTATCTATCTATCTTTATATCTATCTACCTATCTATCTTTATATCTATCTACCTATCTATCTTTATATCTATCTACCTATCTATCTGTCCGGATATTTTCAGCAGTTCCCCCATCGCTTCTAACGTTTGCTGAACCACTTCTTGGCGTGGGGGGGGGGGTGGGGGGGTTGTGGGCGGGGTGGGGGTGGGGCTTCGCTGAGAAAACTGGTTCTTTAATGGAGGGCCCACCCACCTGAAGTGGTGGTGGACGAACTTGCAGAACAAGAATGATCAGGTTTTAAAAGAGTATCGCAACAAAGAAATGCTAGCTGGAAAGACAGTACAGCGATATCATACTAACAACAGGACGAAGCCCGCTATTTAGGAGAAAGATAAACAGAATCATGAATTATGCTAAGTTCCAAAGCACCTTTCTACATCAATAGCGAGTTTGCTGAAATCTGTTCATTGGAACAGTCTGACGGCACATGCTGTCCAAAATTTTAGCTGCCCAACACCAGGAGAATGCCAGTATCTGCAATCATTTCACCGCAAATCCATGTTACATTGTTCTATTAACTGCCTACAATCAGGAAGAAAGCAAGTATTTGTGATGATTTCACCAGAAATGCATGTTATATATATTTTCCATTATCTGCCTACAATAAAGATGACTGAAAATTTTGTAATAATCTGACCACAAAATGCATCTGATCTTTTTTAGTTCTGTTTTCAGCCTTCTACAGTCAGGAATAAAGCAAGTATTTGTGATGCTTTCACCGCAAACCCATGTTATATTTTTCTTCTTTTTTTTTATCTGCCTACAATAAAGACGGATGAAATCTTTGTTACCATTTCACCACAAATGCATATGATTTTTTTTTTCTTTTATGAGCTGCCTGCATTCAGGAATAAAGCGAGTGTTTGAGGTCCTTTCACCACAAATGCAAGTTATGTTTTTCTGTGAACTGCCTACAATCAGGAAGAATGAAAGTATTTGTAATCACTCATTCATCACAAATGCATTTACGTCCTTAACTTGTCGCCAACCATCTGGAATAATGCAACTATGCTCAATAATTTACCTAAAAAGCATGTTATTATTTCTGTATTAGCTGCCTATACAGTCAGGGAAAAGGCTGAAATTTGTAATCATTTCACCACAGACACATGCCACTTTTTATTATTTATTTGTCGCATTGCAACTGAAGGCAGATATCTTGTAGCAGGCGAGATAATCACAGAATGCCCAAACGCCCGTCACACTGACCCATCAAGTAATCCATTTACCTGAGTTAAACGTAACGTACAGCCAGTTCCTGAGTGAGTGAGTGAGTAGTAGTGTGTTTATTGTAAAGCGCTTAGAGCTTGGTCTGTGACGAAGGATAGGCGCTATACAAATACCCAATATAATAATGATGATGATGATGATGATAATAATAATAATAATAATAAAAGTAATAAAAATCGCCACCTACATCAAACAATCCATTGATCTGAATTGAAAGTAAAATACAGCCAGTTCCTATTTAAAAAACACCACCAACGTCTAATAGTCCCCCTTTCCCCCCCCTGGCAGCCATAATCTACGCACCTGTGTGTCATGTAAAGAAAGTTGATTGATTTTTGTTGTTTGCTAACTGCTCAACCCACGAGCACACGAGATGTTGTGCTCACGCTAAACTGGCAGTGGGTGCTGTGCTTCTATGCCACTCGGCCGTACGCAGCATTCTTGGATAATTTGTGCAAAAAAAAAAAAAAAAAATAAAGAATATCTCAAATCAATTTTCATCTGTGCTGTGTGTTTATACTTCCATCAACGTTGGTAATGGCTTTATTTCTAACGATCGAAGCAGTATCTGTATGTGAGTGAACTGGTATTAGTTTGTTGACTTTCAGAGTTACTCCAGAACAGATCAGACCGGTTGACGCTTTTAGGAATTCAATAGTCCTGGGCGCTGAAGTCTTTGAACACAAATATTCAGATCCGCCGCGTACTGCCAGTGCCTCTAAAGCGTCTTAGGGTTTGACACACACACACACACACACACACACACACACGCCATACGTACACACACTCCTGCACCGCATACACAGGCAAACACATACACACGAGCCCATGCCCACACACTCATGCACACATGTGTAGGCTCTACACTCATCACTCACACATACAATGATAATGATGACACAAACAATGTTAGGTAGGTACCCAAGGTCTGACCAGCACGTTGGGCTAATGCGAACGCTAAGCCGTAGCCGCGAGACCCTCTTCTCCAATTTTTGTTTTCAACTTAGCCATTAATCATTTATACCCATCAGCTTCAAATCACGCGCACCTCGGTCTTGAAACTTAGTGGGTGTAGTGCAGCGTATATGGACAAGTTCGCACGCACTGATGCCTCCTTGATGAAACTGATATTGAGGTTTGATGCATGGGTGCAGGCTATATTAGAACTGCACTCTATTTAGACTTGTGGCGTCACAACTATCATATGCACTCCAGTCGGAGACTTCTTACGTCAAAACTATCATAATTATGCTCTTCAGTCGGAGACTTATTACGTCAAAACTACCATACGAACTCAAGTCTGAGACTTGTTACGTCAAAAACTATTCTATGAACTCAAGTCGGAGACTTGTTACGTCAAAACTATCATAATACACTCCAGCCAGAGATGTGTTACGTCGACAACTATCTTTGGCGAGCACGGTTAACGCATACAGAGAGACTAGCAGTAGACTTTTAAAAGTTTGTGCCCCGAAGGGCTTATAAGCTAGCAAACCTTAAAAAATACAGCTCGATGAAGTGAGAAAATTAAGTTCTGGTAAACAGGTAGCGAGATGTACAGCTATGGAAAAGTGTGAAAAATTTGATCATTAGTTCTGACATTACTTTTTTTTTTTTTTCCGAAGAATGCAGAACAGACGGTCAAATCTAGAACACACTTTCCACGTTTTATCAGATGTTATTAATTTTTTCCCCCTGAAATTAGTCCACACAATGCTGTATTTTGAGTGCCTGTGCCTCTTGTCCTTACCTCGGATTTAACAAATTCAGAAGAAATCTCTTTGCTTCTGAATCAACAAAAGCAGTTTGACTCATGCAATAGCATGCAGGATCAGTCAGAATAGGTTTAGAAGAAACACACTTAAAACAACCTTATTAACCTATCAACAGCAGTTCGTTCTTCCCCCCTTCCTTCGGCCATCAAAATTGATTCTGCAACTAATGTGTGCGTGCGTGCGTGCGTGTGTGTGTGTGTGTGTGTGTGTGTGTGTGTGTGTGTGTGTGTGCGCGCATGCTGTTGTGTCCATTGTTGTGCGACAGTGTGTGTGAGATAATGTGTGTGTGTGTGTGTGTGTGTTGTGTGTGTGCGTGCGTGCGTGCGTGCGCACGCGCTCACACGTGCGTGTATGCGCGCGCGCGCGTGTGTGTGTGTGTGTGTGCGACGATGTGTGTGTGTGTGTGTGTGCGCGCATGTATGTGTGCGCGCATATGTGTATGTGTGTGTGTGTGTGTGTGTGTGTGTGTGTGTGTGTGTGTGAGTGCGTGTGCGCATGCTGTGGTGTCCGTTGTGCGACAGCGTGTGTCGGATCATGTGTGTGTGTGTGCGCGCGCGCGCGCGCGCACGCTGTTGTGTCCGTTGTTGTGCGACAGTATGTGTGGAATTATGTGTGTGTGTGTGTGTGTGTGTGTGTGTGTGTGTGCGTGCGTGTGTGTGCGCTCGCGCTCGCGCGCGCGTGGGTGTGTGTGTCATATGCACCCTTGTTTGTAGGTGCATGGCACTTATTGGAATACGCATCTTCTTAATGGTTTTATTCATGTTTTCTTTCACCTTTTATGTACATGTAAGAGCTTAGGGCTTATGATGCGAGATTAAGCGCTATAAATCATCATCATCATTATTATTATTATCATTTGAAAGTTGGCACCGATAGTTCGGTTCTGGATGACAGCAACACAGAATCAGCTTTTCTTGTACCAGATACTACAACTGAAACATCGTATCATTGACAGAGGGGACATTCTAATCTACAGCCAAATGGTTCCCATTGTCACAGGATTACATGGTCTTGTTCACTTGCCCATGAGTATCTGTAATATGTAATATCGTTCTTATGTAATATCTTGTAATATCGTAATATTATGGCGCTAGATTGTCTTGTTCACTTGCCCATGAGTATCTGTAATATGTATTTTCGTTCTTATGGCGCGCTAGATTGTCTTGTTCACTTGCCCATGGGTATCAGTAATATGTATTTTCGTTCTTATGGCGCTAGATTGTCTTGTTCACTTGCCCATGGGTATCAGTAATATGTATTTTCGTTCTTATGGCGCTAGATTGTCTTGTTCACTTGCCCATGGGTATCAGTAATATGTATTTTCGGCGCTTTGTCTTGTTCACTGGCGGGTATCAGTAATATGTATTTTCGTTCTCGCTTGTCTTGTTCACTTGCCCATGGGTATCAGTAATATGTATTTTCGTTCTTATGGCGCTAGATTGTCTTGTTCATTGACAATGAGAATCAGTGAAATCCTTTTTCGTGTTGATCACAATTAGTTTTAAAAAAATAAGTGCTTAAAAGTTAATCAGAGAGAGAGAGAGAGAGAGAGAGAGAGAGAGAGAGAGAGAGAGAGAGAGAGAGAGAGAGAGAGAGGGAGGGAGCAATTGTTACTTGAAATTAAGCATTTGATACATTCTCTATTGATAAAAAGCACAAGTACTGTTTTCTATTATGTACCATCTCCACATGAACTTTTTTTCAAACCGTTAAGCAGACACAGAGAGAGAGAGAGAGAGAGAGAGAGAGAGAGAGAGAGAGAGAGAGAGAGAAGAATTTTTTTCTCAGGTAATATGAGTCAACTTCCCCTTTGCGACCCAAAGAAACGAATCTTCAGTTGTTTTCACACCACAAATAGGTGTTGTCATACAAAACGCAGGTGCTCTCAATACAATACGCAGGTGCTTTCACACAAACACTCTACAGCTCTCATTCAAGGCACACGTGCACTCATACAGCACACAAGGGGTATTTTACAACAGTTTAAGTGTACTCATACAACACGTAAGTGCGGGTCTCGTACCACGTGCAAGCAAAGAGATCAGGCAAAACTGCTGGTTTCGTTGAGAGTTTAATGCTAATCAGTACCCACGAACATGTTTGTTTTTACACCCCTGCAAAACTGTCTGGCCACAAACTTAAATGTGTGTATGTATGTATGGCAAACACCCAAACACACTCACTCAACCAGACCACCCAAGGATTTACAAAGACAATAACAGTTTATTAATTATAAAATCGACAATACTCATTCATTCCATATGGGGAGAGAGGGCCTAACCAAAGAAGACTGAAGACAGAGGAGAGACCAAGTAAGAATAGAATGGTAAAGAAGAGGGGAAAGAACCTATCAGTTCTAAGTTACCTATGGAACAAAATAACCCAAAAGCCCAAGAAAAAGCAAAACCTCCTTCCCCCCGGGACTCCCACTACCAGCCCAAACTAATTAAAGAATTTCATAATGAAAAGAAGAACGATAGGGAGAGACAGACAGACTAAAAATAAGATTCAAGACAGGTCAAAAAAACCTTCACACCACCAAAGCAATCACAACCATTTCCACTCAGTCACTCCAAAACAGCCAGACTTCATTTCCTCGTCAACCATGCCAGCCTGCATGTAATTCACTCCTATTTCAGTCCCACGTCCACGGCAACACAACACAAGCACGAATACACTTAGACATCACCCAAGTCTGAGTTCCTGCGACGCACGGTCAGCTCTAAATTGTCCCACATCCAGGGCCACATGGATCAGCCAGAACAGCAGCGTTGAAGAAGTCCCGGTCCACGTCGTCAGTTCCAGAAGATGGGAGGGGTGGACGTGACAGACCTCCAGGGTGTGTCCAGAGGTGGATCCGGCCTTCTGAGACAAACAGGGTCAACGCCCTGCAGCGACGATCAATACGTGTACAGGGTACAGGGCAAATTATCAGGGTGTGTCTGGGTGTGCATGCGCGCATGCGTGTGTGTGTACCGTGAGCGGGGGACTCTATTTGATCAAGTCTACCCATTTGTTTTCAAACATAATTATACAGGAAAACAACTATCAAACATCTCATCCCTTTTCACAATGGGATAAAGTACTGAAATTATTCTTAAAACAATACAAAATATGACACAAAGACAGAGGGCTGACAAAAAAAAGATAAAACACGACGGGACGAGTCCAAAGCGTGGGCGTCGGGATAGGAGACCCTTATTTTCCGACTTAATCTTAGTCACACAGGCACTCCAATTAGCGTGATGCGTTCGTCCCGAGTGTTTGTCAATTAAAGACAGCTAACTATAAGAGAAGGAAAGAATAGACAATATAGACATATGAATAAGGAACCCAGTCTTAGAACCTTAATCTAACCAAAAAAACAGACTAATTTCTCCCCAAAGACAAATTAAGACCCCTTCTGACTGGATTCCTGGCTACGTAGGAGTGCAAAAACTTGACTTGGTCACCAAGGGTTTGTACCTTTTCCAAAGGTGCCCAGGAAACCTAATAAAACGGGAGAATTTGTATCTAAGGAAAAACGTTACCAGTAAAGGTAACAACACACAAGAACTATAAGAGAATGTTCTAACCATGAACTTAAACTTGTAAAAATAAAAAAAAAAGGGGAAAAAAAAAAAAAAAAAAAACAACAAAAAAACTTGCCTAAATAACTGAGTACGAAACTCACCAAAAAAACGGCGGGTGAAAGGGGGAGATGAAGAGGTAGATATGCTGGTCAGCTCCTGGCCCAGCGAAGAACCCAGGGGCTGTTCAGCCGTTCCCCACCAAGGGGGAAACGGTCTGGGGCGACCAAAGGGAAGATGTGCCAGTGTGTTGGGGAATCGAGATTCCCCCAAACACGCAGCGGTTTCCTCCAACCCAAAAAGGTTAAGGACCAGCCGCTGATCTGCACCGAAGCAGACAAAAAAAAATACCCACTGCACTGGGACAGCGATCCCACTCGATTCAACGTTGAAATCCGAGTGCCACTTCACTCTCTTGCCTCCTTCCTCCAACCCTGAACTCGTGAACACTACTACCTCTCCGCCAGAGTTAAACTGTACTGACACAAACTTAACGAAAAAACACGTGCAGGCAGCACAAAACCGCTCAGCCACACTCCTGTCACCCAATACAAGAAGTGGAAAAGAAAAATGCAGTGGGGGATGCAGGAAAAAAAAAAAAAATACACGGACAGCACGCCAAGCCCTTCCACTGACAGCCAAATGGTGACAGTCTCGTGTGAAACCAGCAGACACTGCTAAGGGTGGTTTCACACTGCTAAAAGCAAGGGTGAGTAGGCTGGCGACCGTCCGTGACAATACCCCCCACTGAAAAAGACTGTGCCACTGAGGCACAGTTTGCTGCAGCCCCCGCAACCTACCGGTAAAAGTGAAGCAAATTATTTATACTAAGGGTATATCTACCGCCAAATATACACAATTGTAAAAATCCCTTCGTCCTTGTCAGTAAGACGAACTGCACGAACTGCTGCTCTTCCAGACAGAAAATTTTTCTCATGACATCCGACTGAGGTAGTCAGCTTCGACATTGTTTTTACCAGGAATATGTCGAAATGTGAACTCCAAACTCTGGAGCTCAATGGCCCAGCCCATGAGGCGACGACTAACCGGGCGGATGCGATGGAGGTAGGCCAGAGGGTGATGATCGGTTTCTAGGACAAATTCTCGTCCGTAAAGGTATGGGTAAAAGCGCCGAGTTGCCCAAACCACAGCGAGACACACTCTTGCTCGATAGTATGGTATTTCAGTTCAGCTCCTACCAACTTTTTACTGGCGTAGGCAACTGGTAGTAGGCCTCTTCCCTGGTCTTGAAGTAGAACTGCTCCCAAGCCTGTGCTCGATGCGTCAGTCCTAAGGACATAGGGTTTCGTTGGATCAGCCAACTGAAGGACAGGCTGCTGGATCAAGGCAGTTTTGAGTGACTCGAATGCCTCTGTGTCTTTGGAATCCCATTTCAAAGTCTCTGGCTTCTTAGCTCCAGTCTTGTCGGTAAGAGGTTTGGCCATATCTGCAAAGTGGGGAATAAACTTCCTGTAATAACCGACAAGCCCTAAGAAGGACCTTAGCTCTTTTTTTGTTTTTGGAGGTAGAGCATCCTGAATCTTCTGTACCTTGTCCTGCTCGGGCAGCATGTATCCGCGACCAATCACGTGGCCTAGGAAGGAAAAATCTCTGCTTCACCTATCAGACACTTGGTAGGACGGGCCGCCAGTTGCACTTGGCGCAGACGCTCAAACAGAGTCCTGAGTGATCCCAGAGATGACTTGTCCAATCCTTAGAAGCCAAGAGCAAATCGTCGATAAAGTTATGGGCCTCTTTCATGTCCAATGGTCCAATCAAGTCGACTCCGACTTTGCTGAAAAGGGTGTAGTGACGAGAGGTACAGATCCGAGGGGGACTCTAACATTTGCGGCCCTTGGGAGTAGTTCTCTGGCAGATATCACATGTGCGGCAATATTTCCTGACATCCTGTGTTATACCTGGCCAGTAAAAGTCATGTTGGACTCGCTCGAGAGTCCGGCGTGCACCAAGGTGACCGGCCATGGGTGTATCATGGCCCAACCGCAGCACAGTATTCGAAGAGCCTTGGGCACAACCAGCTGAGAGGAAGTCATAGTAGGCGTAGTGTAACGCCTATGTATCAGGCCACGACGTTTTACAAACTGGGTCGAACCGAACCGTTGTGAAACGTCTTTGGGGGCTTGCCCACTAACTCTCGCACAGTATTCAGGGTTGGATCCGTCCTTTGTAAGTTCAGCACAGCATCTGGGTCCAAAGATACAGTGTCATGTGAGGACAAGGGTTTCAAGAGGGGCTTTAAAGCTTCCTTTCCTTCTGGGCCTGAGAACGTGTAACAGCTGCTACAACTACTTCCGGGGGGGGAGCTCTGTAGAAACTGGCTTGTCCTCTCCATTTTCAAAGCTGACAGTGTTGCCAATAAGAAGGGAATAGGCAGGTTGATGAAGAGCTACAGCCCACACCTACCCTTGAAAGTAAGGAGTTGAAACTTCCACCAGTACTGTGGGACGAGTCGCCTGAAAGGATGACTCAACTCCTGTAACCTGGCAGTCTTGGCCGCGGGGAACATCCTCAGGAACTAGCCGCTGGTCCACGAACACAGCGGTAGCACCGAGTCTCTAATTGCTTCAACCACCTTGCCACACACGACTGAGGGAAACGTGGGGGCATGTAGGTGTGGTCACCTCGATCTCTCCAAAAGCAACACTGGCCCGGGAAACATTTTGCTTAGACTTTTTGCCCCAAGTGGGACAATTTCTCGCTATATGTCCCTCCTCCTCACACCGAAAGCAGACCCTAGATCCATTACGAGACTTTGTTGTTTGACCCGATTTTGCATCTTCCGTGGACGAAGTTAGCTTGGACTCTTTCCCCTCCAGCTCTGTAGGTTTCGTTGGGCCTCCAAAGTTAGAGGTTTTGAAGTGGCGCCTGGCATCGGCAAAGGCTTCAGCAACCTTAATGGCTTTGGCGAACGTCTTGGGACGAGTCTCGCCCAACTTATAACGAAGCTCAGTGGACACTGAATTCATAAGCTGTTCTGTAAGAAAACAGTCCTTCACGCTCATCTCTGATGCCTCTAACCAGTAGTCCATCGTACGTCGAAGGCGCTCTCCAAACTGATGGAAGGTCTCATCAGATGACTTCTTCATGGTACGGAATTGCTTCCGGTATGACTCTGGAGTCATATGTAGCCTACGACGAAGGGCAGCCTTCAGTTCAGTGTAACTGGCACCGCGTGGGATATCCGTAAATGCTTCCTTGGCCTTTCCAGTTAAGTTCCCAATCAGGTAGAGAGGGCCTTTTTCTCGTCCGACATCTGGTAGCCTCCGCTACAATCTCGAAGTGGTTCAATGTACGTGTCTATAGATTCACTCGCATGATACACTGGCATGCGGAGCTTAGGTGGAGCCAACGGCGGTTGTTCGAGTGTCTGCGCGTTCCCTATGATACGTCGAGGAGTTCCAGAGTTCTGCGACAGATCATGAGTCTCTCCTCCGAGTGGGACAGACAGTTGTTCCAGAAATTCTGCGCGGATCTTATTTCTCTCCTCCTCCAGTCTTGCCTGAAAATCCAGTTCCACCTGTCTCTGAGCCTCTTCTTTCGCAAGCCTATCCTTCTGTTCTTTCTCCTCTCTCTCCATTCTTCTCTCTTCCAACTCCCTCCTCCACTGATGGGTCTCTTTCTCTCTCTCTCCATCCTCCTCTCTTCCATCTCCATCTTCCACTGACGATCTCTTTCCTCTCTCTCCTCCACTTCTCTTTGGTTTCCCTCTCTTCTCTTTCCCTCCTCCACCTTCTCTCTTCCTCTCTCTCCCTCCCCTCCTCCTCTCTCTCCAATCTCCTCCTCTTCTTTTCACGCCTCTCCTTAGCTTCCCTCTCTTCTTTTTCACGCCTTTCTTTAGCTTCCCTCTCTTCTTTCTCCATCCTCATAACGACAAAGGGATCTGGAGGTACAGGCCCTAGAAAACGAGGGAAACAGGCGAGGGCCCATAACGAAGCTCCTCGATAGGATGGTGAAGTGGGGGCGGCGATGTGAGGTCGGTAGAGGTGGCCCGCGAAGGGACGGCGATCCAGGAGGGGACCTGTCAACGATGACTGAAGGGGAAGTAGTCACAGGTGGCTGAGTACCACCCGCAGAGAAAAACAACTTGGGTAGAGGGACCAGTGGTAACCTGAGTTGTGCGGCGGTCCACAGGTGTGGCCATGCCTGGTAGCACACCCATCGCCACACGAGATCGGGTCATTCTGCGATCCTCCCCTTCTGCCATTTTGCAAAGCTCGAAGAATGCACACCGCGATGTCAAGAAAGAAAATGGGGAAGAAAAACCACAAGGTAATTGAAGACAAGGCTATCCGTCAAAGGGCTACAATCCCTCGATATGCCACAGCTGTAGACAATGGAATAAGATTAGCCTAAAACAAAAGAGAAAAGACACAAACACGTTCAACCACGCTGGCAATGGAATACCTACAGTTAAGTCACCTTGACCCTCCTACACACCAGGAAGATGGAAACCTATAAAGTATGGAGACTTCAAATCACTAAACAAATCAATGTCCAAATAAGTTCAAACAAAGCTGAAGGATCTCACAGCTAAGGATAGCAGACCCACTACAGCCACAAAACGACAAAGTGAAAAGTGCCCTTCCCTGGGGCACGAAAAGTAAGCACGGACAAAACAAATACGACACCCGAGTATAAAATCAATGTGCACCCAACAGCACAGAGCGAAAAGAGATCAAAGAGATCAAAGGCGAAACCAAGTGCCTCTTTGCCAGGTATAGTTACGACACTGAAGTGGGTAACACCACAACCTAAGTACCACCAGTAAATCGACACACCACCCACGACCCCAAATGTGGGTGTGTCTTCAAGGATAAACGCAACTGATCGAAAGTACCAAACTTCTAACACCGTAAGTGAAAATGATATAATCGAATAATCGATCAACTATATCCAACCGACATCTAAAAAAAAAAAAACGCGAAAACTCTCAAAGTTATCCAAGTCAGGCCACGATCTCGCCTGCCATACCACAATGAATAAAACTGCTATCTACAGGTGAAAACAACTTCCTTCAAACACTCAAAGTGGGCCAACCAGCCTGACTGGAAATCACCGCTCTATACCTTTACTGACAGCTGGCATGCAAGAAGGGAAGGAAGTAAAGCAATTAATTTTTTTTTTTTTTTAAATAAATACAAAAAAAAAACGCGACAAAAACTCACTCCCGAAAGTGTCGGAAGCACAATCTTAAACTTGGCTTGACAGACGAACTGTCCACTGATAAACCGAGAATTGCCACGAACTGACAATATGATTCGCTATCAGTGAAGGACTAACATTACACAAACGACGGCGACAGAAAACAAAAACGAACCGCTAGTCGGTCAATAACCTCACGACCTTACACCTGTTCCCCAAACAGCAGCACGCGTGCCACACCCATGAGGAGCGGAAAAGATGCAGCGACCTGTCACTAAACCCGAAAAACACGTGCAGAGAAGAGACGGAATGCGGAGGCGGTAGGCGACTGGTCAAAACAAGGTCCACTTTACCTGGGGGTGCCGGTAGGAGTGACGGTGGGGAGGGGGAAAAAGCTAATGCAACAGAGGCACAGTGGAAAAAACACTTTAACCTAATTAGTGTTTCTATCCATACACACCACTGACAGCTTTATTCCTCCCACACCAATTCACACACTCACACACTAGGCATGAATTGAAAAAAAAACACCTAACTACCAGTAACAGGCATTTTATTCAAAAGAGCTATGCAAATGAAATCGAAAAGACTTTTAAAAAAAAAAAAAAAAAAAAAAAGGGGATACTCCCTTTTACCAAAGATCACAAAAGTACGAAGAATTTTTTTTTTTTTTTTTAATAAGCATAAGAGGATCCTTACACAGGGCCAAACCACTAACACCAGAGAGCAAGAGGACTAGCTACTATGGCAGGAGGCAGGTCGACCTACCTATACTCACCTCACTACTCTCAGCAACTCGGGTACTGCCAAACAAACCGCAAACCTAAGTCAGCACAAATACTGACATCGACGACTCTGCACAAAGAAAAACGATTTCCCCCACCAACTATCTCCACCCAACCTCTAGTCATGCACTAGATACAACCAGGAGGCCGCACGGAAGACAGAAGGCGGAAACTAGCGGAGTACGAAACACTATACTACAACACGGAAACGGACGGACACAGAACGGGAGTGCCGGCGACCGCGACGAAAAAAACACGGGTCTCCCCCCCCCCCAGTCCCAACCTGGTCCGCCCCTGGGGACCCCCTTACACTCTAGGGCCCCACCCAGCCAACCACCCACTACAAACTAAGGGACCGGACGAACGAACACACACAACACAACACAATTCCAGAGCGCCCCGGACAAAGCGAGAGCTGGGTGCCGCCAATATCCTGCCAAGTGTCGAATTACATCCCTTAGTACCCCGCATCTCCACCAAGATGTCAAGGTTAAGGACCTTGTAAGGGAGGGAAAGACAAAGGGGAAAATTCGACACTGGCAATAACTGATAGCAAACACCCAAACACTCACTCAACCCAGACCACCCAAGGATTTACAAAGACAATAACAGTTTATTAATTATAAATCGACAATACTCATTCATTCCATATGGGGAGAGAGGCCTAACCAAAGAAGACTGAAGACAGAGGAGAGACCAAATAAGAATAGAATGGTAAAGAAGAGGGGAAAGAACCTATCAGTTCTAAGTTACCTATGGAACAAAATAACCCAAAAAGCCCAAGAAAAGCAAAACCTCCTTCCCCCCGGGACTCCCACTACCAGCCCAACTAATTAAAGAATTTCATAATGAAAGAAGAACGATAGAGGAGAGACAGACTAAATAAGATTCAAGACAGGTCAAAAAAACCTTCACACCACCAAAGCAATCACAACCATTTCCACTCAGTCACTCCAAAACAGCCAGACTTCATTTCCTCGTCAACCATGCCAGCCTGCATGTAATTCACTCCTATTTCAGTCCCACGTCCACGGCAACACAACACAAGCACGAATACACTTAGACATCACCCAAGTCTGAGTTCCTGCGACGCACGGTCAGCTCTAAATTGTCCCACATCCAGGGCCACATGGATCAGCCAGAACAGCAGCGTTGAAGAAGTCCCGGTCCCACGTCGTCAGTCCAGAAGATGGGAGGGGGGGAACGTGACAGACCTCCAGGGGTGTCCAGAGGTGGATCCGGCCTTCTGAGACAGACAGGGGTCAACGCCCTGCAGCGACGATCAATACGTGTACAGGGCAAATTATCAGGGTGTGTCTGGGTGTGCATGCGCGCATGCGTGTGTACCGTGAGCGGGGACTCTATTTGATCAAGTCTACCCATTTGTTTTCAAACATTTATACTGGAAAAACAACTATCAAGCATCTCATCCCTTTCTCACAATGGGATAAAGTACTGAAATTATTCTTAAAACAATACAAAATATGACACAAAGACAGAGGGCTGACAAAAAACAGATAAACACGACGGGACGAGTCCAAAGCGTGGGCGTCGGGATAGGAGACCCTTATTTTCCGACTTAATCTTAGTCACACAGGCACTCCAATTAGCGTGATGCGCGTTCGTCCCGAGTGTTTGTCAATTAAAGACAGCTAACTATAAGAGAAGGAAGAATAGACAATATAGACATATGAATAAGGAACACAGTCTTAGAACCTTAATCTAACCAAAAAACAGACTAATTTCTCCCCAAAGACAAATTAAGACCCCTTCTGACTGGATTCCTGGCTACGTAGGAGTGCAAAAAAAACTTGACTTGGTCACCAAGGTTTGTACCTTTTCCAAAAGGTGCCCAGGAAACCTAATAAAACGGGAGAATTTGTATCTAAGGAAAACGTTACCAGTAAAGGTAACAACACACAAGAAACTATAAGAGAATGTTCTAACCATGAACTTAAACTTGTAAAAAAAAAAAAAAAAAAAAAAAAAAAAAAAAAAACAAAAAAAAAACTTGCCTAAATAACTGAGTACGAAACTCACCAAAACGGCGGGTGAAAGGGGGAGATGAAGAGGTAGATATGCTGGTCAGCTCCTGGCCCAGCGAAGAACCCAGGGGCTGTTCAGCCGTTCCCCCACCAAGGGAAACCGGTCTGGGGCGACCAAAGGGAAGATGTGCCAGTGGTTGGGAATCGAG
>JADBJO010014038.1:40000-47500 GCA_016801955.1 Conus betulinus | reverse complement strand
CCCTACACTGCACTTCCACCCCCACCCCCCTTTCAATCATGCACATGCCACGTCCAAATGTGGTTTCAGTGTCATCTGGGAAGGGGAGGGGGAGGGGGGGGGAGGGGGGTGGGGGGGGTGGGGGGTGGGGGGCGACTCTTTTCAATAGTTTGATTTTAACACATTACACGACACCAGGCCACAATATTCAAGAGCGGTGCTAGATAGATAGATCGATAGATAGATAGATAGATAGACAGGACAGACAGACAGACAGACAGATGGACAGGCGATTTGAAAAGATCAAGAAGGAAAGAAAAGAAATGAATACGAACATGAAATAAAATAACAGTGAATTGCTAAATTATGCAGGAAACAAAGGAAGAGACAAAGAAAGAGCGAAAAAAGAGAAAGATAGACAGACAGAAAGAAAGGACAAAGAAGGAATAGAAGAATGAACGGAAGAAAGAAAGAGAGACAGAAAGAGAGAGGGAAGGAAAGAAAGAAAGAATAAAATTGAAAGAAAAAAAAAGTAAGTAAGGAAAGAGAGACAAAGAAGGAAAAAAAAAAAACAGAAAGAAAACGGCGAAAAAAGTGATGAAAAAAAGAAAGAAAAAGAGAGAAAAAAAATAAGGAAGAAAGAAACGAAGAATGAATGAATGAATGAATGAATGAAATGAATGAATGAAACAAAGAAACAAAGAAAATAACTAAAGAGAAAAAGAAAAAAAAAAAAAGGAAAATGCAGACAGACAAAGAGGTAGGCTAGACAGACAGACAGACAGACAGGCAGTCAGACAAACAAAGCAGCGAGAAAAGACAGAACACAGCTGGAAGATGTTGAGGTCCGATGGACAACACCCTAGCAGAGAGACAGACAAACTTGACCAGGCCACCCCTCCCCCCCCCACCCACCCATCCCCCCCCCCCCCCCCCCCTCACCCCCACCCCCCCTACCTCACCTCACTCCGGCCAACCAC
Organism: Conus betulinus; assembly: GCA_016801955.1. NCBI lineage: Eukaryota > Metazoa > Mollusca > Gastropoda > Neogastropoda > Conidae > Conus > Conus betulinus. The sequence continues at coordinate 46,541 of JADBJO010014038.1, read as the reverse complement.
ACCCAACCCACTTCACCCCCGCCCCACTCGACCCCACCCCACCCCCACTTCACCCCATCCAACCCGACCCCATCCCACCCCGCCCCACTCCATCCAACCTGACCCTGCCCCACCCCATCTCACCCCACCCCACCCTCACCCCATCCCACCCCACCCACTCCATCCACCCTACCCCACCACATCCAACCTGCCCCTGCCCCACCCCCACCTCACCCCACCCCACCCCACCGCACCCCACACCACCACCCCCCAACCCTACCCCATCCCACCCCACCCCCACTCCATCCCACCCTACCCCACCACATCCAACCTGACCCTGCCCCACCCTACCCCACCGCACCCCCCACCACCCACCACCCCACCCCTACCCCTCCCACCCCCCGACCCACCTCACCTCCACCCCAGCCTATCCCTCCCCACCCCACCCCCTCCACCCCACCCCACTCCACACCCCCCCCTCCCCGAAGTCCAAGCCCTCAGCAATGCGCTGAGCAGCATCGTCTTGCCCTCATTTGCATTGACGTCATGCCACTGCCTAAGCCTGCAGTCCAAAGAGACTGGCGATCAGCTCCTGCGCCGACAGTCCCTGTGATAGTTCCAGCCACTCCTGAAGCCAGGGCCTGACAGCTGCAGCGCCATCTCCCTCTCCGCCAGGCAGTACACGTGGACCTGATTCTGTCCAGGGAAGACTAAAGCGGTGGAAGGAAGAGGGTTAGGATCGGCCTTCCTTAATGCCGTACCCCTGGACCCGGTGACCCTGAAATAACAGTTGGCTGTCTTTACCGGTCAGAGGGTGATGGGAAAATTGAAATCGTTAAACCAAACCAAATGTTTCGTTCAAGATCGGAATCACATCAGTGGGAAGACAGCGTCAGTGGAACATTTCAGGGAAATGGACATGGAAAGCGAGCGACGAAAAGACAAACAGCAGAGAAACGACAGCCACGGGCTGGAAGAAAGTGGTGCTGAGAGACTTGTGTCTTACGGCCCTCTTCACACGTGAGTGAGAAGTCATTGCTGGTGGATAAACAAGCCCCTGACACCAGAGCGCTCGGGGCAATCTAAACATCGTTTTCGGGGGGGGGGGGGGGGGGGGGGGGGGGGGGCACACACACACACACACACACACACACACCACACACAACCATCACCACTACCACTACCACCATCCCACACCACACACAAAGACACCCCCCCCCCCCATCTCTCTCTCTCTCTCTCTCTCTCTCTCTCTCTCTCTCTCCTCTCTCTCTCTCACACACACACACCACACACACATAACCACCACCACCACTGCCACTACCACCATCCAACACACACAGACAAACCACCACCACCACCCTCCCACACACACACACACACTCTCTCTCTCTCTCTCTCTCTCTCTCTCTCTCTCTCTCTCTCTCTCTCTCTCTCTCACACACACACACACACACACACACACACACACACACACACACACACACACACACCTCTCCGCCGTGTCTCTATAGTCAAGGGGGCGGGCCGGAGGCACTAAGATAGGTAAACTGATTCCGCCCACAGCAGAATTAATTCCTCTTCAACGGAGTAATAGAGGAGGGGAAAGGGGCGAGAGAAAGATTACAATCGGAACAACACTAACACCAAGCCTCTCCACCCTTCCTTCAAACCTGACACTTGACTCTAAGAATGGTAAGGAGCAGGGGAGGGGGGAGAGGGGTAGGGTAATCCACCGCTGTACAACAAGCGTCTCCCGATCTGACTACGTGTCTCAACCCCAAAGATCTCGCGACTGTCTTCTAGCCTCCAGGTAATGACCACGATGCTGTCCACATCAACGACTGAGAGACCATGTGCCAGTGTTCTGATTCTACCCCGCTACCTACAGAGAAGTTCACAACGTTGTCTAACAAATCGTTAGAAATAAGGCAATGATCAATGACACTGCATCCATGAGAAGATGCAAAGGTTAAAACCACCACTAAAGCTACCTCTGTTGTACACATTCAGAATACAAAAATTAGAACAAGCACACTAATAAAATTTTCTCCAAAGCAGCATGTAACATAGTATCCTTAGACAAATCGTGTTTTCTTAAAAAAATAAATAAATAAATAAATAAAAAAAACCGGGTCGAATTGGAAGGGTCAGTCAGTAGATCCGTATGTGACCACGTTACTTGGAGGTCTGCTGTCCTTGACTTAAAAGTCCCCGCAACATATCAGCTGAGCCTGTGGATAGCGATTGGTCAAATCCATGATGCAGTGCTCTATGGCGTCGAGGTGGCAAGTAAAAATTAGATGTTTGGTAATGCGCCGAACCAGAAGGAGGGACACAAACAAATACAAACAGAATGTCTTTGTCCCAACAAAACATGCTTTTAGATATCTTCATACACACCGCGTGATCGCTATTAACTTCAACTTGATGTAATGGACGTATTAAGTGTTTTGTTGACTAGCGATAGAAGACCTCTAGACTTTTCGCCCCATAAATGAATGTTTGATGGCTTTTGTTCTGAATTTCATCGAACCACTGAAAACACCATCCAGGTCAAAACCTATCATCTAGGTACGTTTCTGTCAAACACACAATATCAGACCGTACAAACAGACTAAAATCAGTATCTGCCAACTTCCTGGCCAAACCATCAGTGTTCCTCAAGAGACAAGACAAGTACTTGGAGTGTCCACAAAGAGTTACGGGCCGGCCGAATTCCTGTTTGAATGTGCAACGTCAGAGTTGCATTTATTTCTGAGATTGAACTTTCTCAGTAAGCCGTGTTTGTTTGCTTCTGTCGTTGAGTCTGCTTTGTTTGATTTTGTTTTATTGTTGCGTGTGCGTGTGCGTGGAGCTCTTTCTGGCGTTGGTTTTGAAGTTTCGTTTTCATGGGTGATACAGGTAGACATCGCTACTGGTAGACATCGCTACTGGTAGACATCAGGCCCTGGCTGGGATCACCTGGAGTAGCAAAAGAAAAAAAAAAGAAAAAAAAGGAGAGAGAGAGAGAGAGAGAGAGAGAGAGAGAGAGAGAGGAGAGGGGGGGGGGGAGGAGCATGATTAGCTCAAACTTCCAGAAGTTCCATTTCCACTTTATTCTGAACAACACTCTGGTTCCTTCCCTCCTCCAGTTTTCTACCTCCCTCCCCACCCCCCCCCCCCCCCCCCCACCCCCCCAACCCAACACACACACACACAGAGACTTGTATCGCACTGCCATGTTTGTTGTCTTGTGACGTGCAACAAGACCAAAGCTGTTCCTGATTGGCAGTTTGTTGACCACGCTTCTGTAACTGCCTTCCCTTTTTCTTTTCTGCCTATTCGGCACTTTCTTTTTCTTCTTTCTCATTTTTTTTTTTTCAGTTCGTGACATGAGTTTCCATGGCTGTTGTGGCTATAACAGTGCTCTCTCTCTCTCTCTCTCTCTCTCTCTCTCTCTCTCTCTCTCTCTCTCCTCTCTCTCTCTCTCACACACACACACACACACACACACACACACACACATACACACATACACACAGGCGAGTGCGCGCGCGCGCGTACACACACACACACACACACACACACACCAGAGAGAGAGAGAGAGAGAGAGAGAGAGAGAGAGAGAGAGAGAGAGAGAGACTGCTCAACCACTTAACCCTGTCGCGCAGGATGTCAACCTCTCCCAGAACTTGTATCCCCCACCCCCACCCCTCCCACGCCCAACCCCCATCCTCTCTCTCTCTCTCTCTCTCTCTCTCTCTCTCTCTCTCTCTCTAATCCAAACACACACGGGCATAGCACCTCAAGCAGTTCCTGTAGAAAAAAAAGCGTTGACAACCATCGACTTCAGATCTGGTTGCCTATGTTGTCACCCCCCACCCCGCGGTGATCGCCCTTGTCGTTCATGTTGTCACCCCCCCACCCCCCCCCACCCCGCGCGGTACTCTCCCTTGTCGTTAGATCATCACGCTTAAGAGAGCAACTTGACAGCGCGCGCAATCGGCAAACGGCGCGAACAGGGCGAGCGAGAAGTGGACCAATTGTTGGTTTAATTTGACAATACTCGGGGGACGAGCGTTTTGCGGCATGGGAGGTGTTGAAGAGATGGATGAGGAAGGGAGAGACGGTATGCAGGAGGGGGGGGGGGGGGGGAGGTAGGGTGACCAGGGGGAGAATGAGGAGGACGAACAGGGAAGGGGAAGGGAGAGGTGTGGTGAAGTGGAGTTATCTCCGTTTAGCGATCGGCTGTGTCAACACTTGTGGTGATGGGAATTGGTGATAGCGTGACAGGGGGTTTTCAGGAGGGATCGGTCTGGGTTTGTTCCGTTTGTTTGTGTCGGCGTGTCTTTCTACCTGTTTGATGTTTTGTGGGGAGAAAGAGAGAGAGAGAGAGAGAGAGAGAGAGAGAGAGAGAGAGAGAAAGAGAGAGAGAGAGACAGACAGACAGACAGACAGAGACAGAGAGCTGTTCATGTTTTGTTGAGAGAGAGAGAGAGAGAGAGAGAGAGAGCGAGAGAGAGAGAGAAGAGAGAGAGACAGACAGACAGAGACAGAGAGCTGTTCATGTTTGTTGAGAGAGAGAGAGAGAGAGAGAGAGAGAGAGAGAGAGATTTCATCGGATCGCTCTGGTTTTGTTCCGTTTGTGTCGGCGTGTCTTTGTACCTCTGTGTGTGTGTGTGTGTGTGTGTGTGTGTGTGAGTGTGTGTGTGTGTGTGTGTGTGTGTGTGTGTGTGTGTGTGTGTGTGTGTGTGTGTGTGAGAGGAGAGAGAGAGAGAGAGAGAGAGAGAGAGAGAGAGAGGTTGCTGGAGAGAGTTTGCTGGTTGTGTGGAGAGAGAGAGAGAGAGAGAGAGAGAGAGAGAGAGAGAGAGAGAGAGAGAGAGAGAGAGAGAGAGACAGACAGACCACGACAGACAGACTGACAGACAGACAGATATATAGAAAGACAGACATGTTGGTGTTTGCTGAGAGAGAGAGAGAGAGAGAGAGAGAGAGAGAGAGAGAGAGAGAGAGAGAGAGAGATGCCATCCTCCTTGTCTATTAAGACTTCGTCAATGCTTTCCCTCTCTCTCTTTTCCTTTGTTCGTCTGCGTCATTTCATTGATGGAAGTGTCACCTCAGTTTCCTGTTCTTCACTCTTTCCTCTTTTCGTCTGCGTCTGCGTCTGGCTGTATTTGATTTCTTTGTTTCAGTTTGTCTGTCTGTAGGTTTCTGCTTGTAATGTCAGGTCGCAGCTTAATTAACTGCTGCGTGGAAATATACAGGTACAACGGCAGTTCTAGACTTGATGGGTGAGTTTAACGTCCTATCGCCCAAAGGCCCATGAGGACAAGGTACACTTTCAGACACAGGCCTGCGTCTTCTGTGGCAATTGTTGTCGCCGGGCAGAAGTGGGCGAGTTCGCCGTGTGTCTCTCTCAAAGCTCTAGTAGGGACCTAAGACATACTGCTGTCCTACTTCAGCAGGGACCTAAGACATACTGCTATCCTCCTGTAGTTCAAATTCGGCTGTTGGTCGGCCGACGATGCCCGTCGGTGTATATCGCCTCTTTTCCCCGATCTAAAGGCTGTATTCGGGACCACCGGGCTGCATTCTTCGTGCTCGGGTGGTGATGGTCCTGTCCTTCGTAAGGCCGCCTCAAGGAGGGAGCAGGACGAAAGTCGCTGCAGCGCTGCACGAGTCCCTAACATTCGGCGGGTACACGCAGACTACGACCGAGAGGGCAATTTTTCAGGCCAACCCCATAAGGAGTGCCCCCATGTCTGCCTGGCCTCAGAACATGGTATCCCAGGCCATGGTAATCGCAGTCAGGCAGCGCTCCATCGCCAATCGCCCCACATCTCCAGGAGCCGTCCCCCAGCGACACAGGCTACACCATCTCCCATACGGCTGGTAGGATCGCTGCGCCGCCTGACACTGCCCTCTCACGTCAGTGTCCTTCACAGGAGATCTGCCACCTCTCCCTTGGCGTCCGCTGCTCTGCCACAGTGGCAGCGAACGAATGGAAGCAAGATAGCTGTATGTCTTAGCTTCCTGCAAGCTGCGCTGAAGTAGGATAGCAATATGTCTTAGCTCCCTGCAGTAGGATAGCAGTATGTCTTCGCTCCCCTGGAAGCCGCTGAAGTAGGATAGCAGTATGTCTTCGCTCCCTGCTGAAGTAGGATAGCAGTATGTCTTAGCTCCCTGCTGAAGTAGGATAGCAGTATTGTCTTAGCTCCCTGCTGAAGTAGGATAGCAGTATGTCTTAGCTCCCTGCTGAAGTAGGACAGCAGTATGTCTTAGCTCCCTGCTGAAGTAGGATAGCAGTATGTCTTAGCTCCCTGCTGAAGTAGGATAGCAGTATGTCTTAGGTCCCTGCAAGCAGTTGAAGTAGTCGCTGCCGGTATTGCAGCCTTTGGATTGAGGGCAGCGGCGTCGATTAACGATTATTTATGGGGGGGGTGGGGGGGGGGTAAAGGGGTGTGGAGGTGAGGGGGGGGGGGGGATTAACTAACAAATCACCACAGTCTTCAGAGATGTTTGTAAAAAGCGAAGGCTAGTCGGGGGAAGGGTGGGGGGAGGGAAGGGGGATTTTGTTTGT
>JADBJO010014038.1:15000-30000 GCA_016801955.1 Conus betulinus | reverse complement strand
TCAGAGTTTCATCGCACTAGGAGCGGACGCCTGCTTTTCTTTTATCACCTACACCACCACTCCATCCACCTGCAAATCGCATTCTTACTACCGAGACAACAATGAATTCTCAACAGAACAAAAAAAAATGACTTAAAGTTACGTGTACATCAGAATGGTAAGTGTGAAAATATCTTGGCTCGAGGCTGTAGTTGTAGGAAGAAGACGACGACGACAACAAAGAAGACAAAGAAGAAGAACATGGAGGACGAGGAGGGAGAGGAGGAGGAGGAGGAGGAGGAGGTAGAGAAGAAGGAGGAGCAGGAAGAGAAGGAGGAGAGAGAGGGAGAGGAGAGAGAGAATGGGCGGGAGGGAGGGGGAAAGAAGAGAAGAAAAAGGAGAAAAAGGAGGAGGAGAAGGAGAGGAGGAGGAGGAGGAGGGGAGAAGGAGAGGAGAAAGCATGCGGGGGAGAGGGAAGAAGAAGAAGGAGGGGGAGGAGGGAGAGGAGGAGGAGGACAAGAAAGAAAAGCAGCAACAACAGAAGAAGAAGAAGAAGAAGAAGGCAAATGCCATAATATCACGGAACCCAGTCCACCGTACAAGATCCCAGCGAGGCTGAAGAAGAGTGCAGAAAAATGATGAGGCCCCCCTCGCTGAGGAGTGGAGGAAAAAGCTGACAAGCAAACAAGCAAACAAACAAACAAATCCTATCACCCGTAGAAGAAAACCTCTCTGTCATAAATTTCTGTACATCGTTTTCAGCCCCATCGATCGCCAAATGAAATTCATGCTTATCTGCTTCAGAGCAAAGGGAGAAAGAGAGAGAAAGAGAAGGGGGTTGGGGGACGGAGAGATGTAAGGAAGGGGGTGAGGGTGGTGGTGATGGGGGGGGGGGGGGGGGGGGGGTTAGTTCAGGATTGAGAGCGATAAAGAGATTGAAAAGCGCGAGAGGTGGTGTGGGAGTGTAATATAGGGGGCATACAAAACATGACTTTGGAAAGCAAAAAGAGGGAAGGCAGGGGGGGGGGGGGGGGGGGGGGGGGGGGGAATTATTTATGGGTTTTACTAAGAATAGATTTGGGGTTGTTTTTTAAGGGGATCGGGGGAAATGAGGGGGGGAAAAAGGGGGGGGGGGGGGGGGGGGTGGGGGGAGAGAGAGAAAGGGGGGGGGGGGGGGGGGGGGGGGGGGGGGGGGGGGGAGAGAGAGGGGGGGGGAGAGAGAGAGCGAGAGAGAGAGAGAGAGAGAGAGAAAGAGAGAGAGACAGAGACAGAGAGAGACAGAGAGAAAAATTGAAAAATACCTCGCAACAAACTGACCTGCTTTCATATCAGCCGATTTACCCCAAAAGAAATGCTCACGGATACTGGAAATAATCAAACAGCGGCATTTTAACTCGCCTTGGCCTGATCTCCCCCCCCACCCCCACCCCAAAGTGCCTCCCCCTCCTCCCCCCCCCCCCCCCCCCCCCCCCCCCCCCCCCCAGGTTATCTTCTTCTGTCCAGCGTAGGGTGGTGAAAGCCATTGTGAGGGATGAATCTGACGAGATGACTGCTCCCAAACGGAAAGAAGTCAGAAAGACCCCCCCCAAAAAAATAATAATAATAACAATAATAAACTTACCACAGGAGTGACGGAAGCAGAAGAGCCAGGGACAGACACAGGGGGGAAAGTGTGAAACGGAGGGGGTAGGGGAGTGGGGGGGGGGGGGGGGGGGGCGGGCCGGGGGGGTGGGTAGTAAGGACGGAGAGATTTGGGTCAAAGGCGAGAGGCTGACAGGTGGTCATCACCAAGCTCGGATCCCGAATTCACAGGCTACAACCTGTCTCTCCAGCGCTGGCGGTGGTAACCAACGTCCTTCTTCCTCGTTCGCTTCTCTTTAGATGTCCAGCCCAGTGTCCTGGAAAAGAAGGCAGTCGTCTGTCCGCCGCAGCGTCCTCCAGGGCGCCCGTACAGCTTGGCCTCCAATGCTGTCGGTGTCGGTCAGTATTTGTTTCGGGATGCAGCACGCATCGGACAGTTCTGGAGGATATGTTCTGCTGTCGTTTGTCCCTGACTACAAGGGCACTCCCCAGACTGTCCGATGCCGAGTTTTTGTGAGCATGTGGTGGCACAGACGATTGTGCCCAGTTCTCCCTTCGGGTGGCAACGGGACGTTGTGCTGTGGCGGCAGCTGGCTTGCCAACGCTGCTGAAGAGACACGAGAACAGTTGTGGATGGACTGCTGCCGGCAGTGAAATACCAGCTGGGAAAACCGCCGCCGATTTGTTCGCACACGCCGATTTGTCGCACGTGCGACAAATCAGCGAAAAGAAAAAAAAAAAAAAATAAAACAAAAAGAAAAAAAAAAACAAAAAGGGTGTGTGATGAAACCGCCGATTTGTCGCACAAGCCGATTTTGGTGCGTACGTGCGACAAATCGGGGGTTCAGCCTCACGCTGCTTTGTCGCACATGTATAGGTGTGTGTGTGTGTGTGTGTGTGTGTGTGTGTGTGTGGTGTGTGTCATGTGTGTCAGTGTGTCTGTCTGTGTGTGTCTGTGTGTGTGTGTGTGGTGAGTGGGATGAGAGAGGTGAAAAGACAGAGAGAGAGAGAGAGAGAGAGAAGAGAGAGAGGGAGAGAGAGAGAGAGGAAGAGAGAGCATGAAGAATGAGATGAAACGAGATGAATGAGAGAGGAGAGAGAGAGAGAGAGAGCCTCTCTCGAGAGATGCCCTCTCCTCTCCTCCCTCCTCTCCTCCTGAAATGAAAAATGAAAACGAAAGGAAATGAATGAAATGAAAAGTGCTCTCTCTCTCTCCTCCCTCTCTCTCTCTCTCCTCTCTCTCTCTCTCTCTCTCTCTCTCTATCTCCCTTCCTCTCTCTCCTCTCTCTTCTCTCATCTCTCCCTCTCTCTCTCATCTCTCTCTCTCTCTCACCTCTCTCTCCTCATCTCGCCTCTCTCCTCTCTCTCCCTCTCTCATCTCTCTCTCTCTCTCTCCTCGCCAGCAGCAAAGCCCATCTTTGGATATATATATATATATATATATAATATATATATATATATATATATATATATATATTATCTGTGAAACAGACCTAGTTTAAGGTTTTTGCAAAATAATTAAAAGATTTTTCATTTCATTCATTTCATTTCGTTTCATTTTTCATTTCATTTTTTCATTTTCATCATTCGTTTCATTTTCTCATTTCATTTTCATTTCTCTCTCTCCTCTCCTCTCTCTCTCTCCCTCTCTCTCCTCTCTCGCCCTCTCTCTCTCTCTCGCTCCGCTCTCCTCTCTCTCCTCTCTCTCTCCTCTTCTTTCCCCTCTTCTCACCTCTCCATTCACCACCCACACACACACACACACACACCACACACACACACACACACCACACACACACACACCTATACATGTGCGACAAAGCAGCGTGAGGCTGAACCACCGATTTGTCGCACGTACGACAAATCGGCTTGCGCGAAAAAATCGGCGGTTCCCACCCAGTGACTGAGTCATCAAGGCTTGAATGATCTAGCTGCTTCAAAGAGCGTTCATACCCACCTCTGGTGGATGGATAGCGAAGGGTCGTATGTCCTAATCATAGGTCAATGGCATGCAACCGTGTAGATGTTAATCCTGTCACAAACAGTCCCGATCTATGAACACCTGTCTGTCTGTCTGTCTGTCTGTCTGTCTGTCTCCTGTCTCTGGTCTCTCTCTCTCTCTCTCCTCTACTCCATCTCTCTCTTTCTCTCTCTCTCTCTCTTCTCTCTCTCAGATTACTCTCTCTGGCACAACACACACACACACACACACACACAACTCCAATCCAATCCAAAATGTTTAATGATTAGGCCTTTCTGCCCGTATCAAATGGGGAATAGGGGTGATGGCAGGGTGAGAAATAAACATAAGTACATGGAGATTACACACACACACAATAGGCATAATACAGAATATTGGGGCTAGGAAGGGACCATGCATGGAGGGGTACAAGTGACGTTTCAAAGAGAAATAGACATCGTTTTTTTTTTTTTTTTTTTTGTTTTTTTAAAAGAATGAATAATAGCGAAACTGTCATAAAGCACAACCGAAGAGGAGTGGGACAGTGGGGACAGATAGGGATAAGGAATGAAGAGAACAATGCGTACTGCCGATACAGGTGACAAAAAATAATAAAAACATCTACTAACCAAAATCTTCAACATATTAAGTGAAAAATATATACCGGCACGCATAGGTGAGATTAATGTAAGCATTTAAGTACAATGTTCTTGGTGGCATCATATCTTTCAAAAAGTGGTATACATTGGTCATGGATAACTATATAGCTATAAATATACAAATTTGTTAACTAATGCTTCATGGCATTGTTTAAGCAGACTGGGTTTTTTGGTTCTTGCGGTAAATAATTTCGATAAATACAAAGCAAGTTTAATACACATTCTTGAGTCAGAAAGAAGCAAAGCAAGTCTGAAAGCGTTAGGATGGTTATAGTATTTAGGGGGGATGTACATTTCACGAAGGCTTTTATATTGTGGACATACTAGAATAGAATGCAATTCTGATTCCACAACATTCGGACAAAATGGACAGTCAAGTTTATATTGGAATTTTGAAGTATTTAGATTTATGGGCATTGAGCTGGGAGACCCCTAGTCTTAGTCTAGTTAAATGCTTTCTCAATGCAGGGTTCTTAATAGCGCATAAATAATGGGGGGAGATCTAAAGCTCTGAAAGTTGAATACAACTGGAAGTGTTCTTTAGTACGAATGGTAGAATCAAGTTCTTGAACATGACAATCGATCAGTCTCTGCCTAAAGGTGGATATAAACAGTTTACAGTTTTCTACACCTTGGTTCTCCCAAAACAATTCCAAAACCATACCTGTACAATGTATACATTATATTAGATACCCAGTTCGTCTTACCATTAAAGTGGAGTAAGTATAACATTTCGTAGCTTTTCTTAGGAATACGGTCACTTTCCATATGAATGACTTTAAGCCAATATTTGATACATTTTGTGTATGTTTGGATGTAAAGAGGATATCTATTTGATTCGCAATATACTAGTGCACTCGGAGTTTTAATGCTAATATTAGAAAACGTTTGATTGCCAGCAAATGGACCCTTTCGATGACTGTAAGGTCAGCACTTAAGCCCCATACTTCTGAACCATACGTCAAGATAGGTTGGATCTGGATGTCAAAAATTTTGAAAAATACTTTTGGTGAATTTTCCCCCAATGACCAAAGAAATCTAAGAATTCCAAACATACATTTTTTTTTTGCCTTTAAGGCCCTCTCTTCTAGAGAATAAGAGAACGTTAAACCAGATGAAAAAATTATACCTAAATACTTATACTGGTTGGCAACTTCTATTTGTAGCCCACCAAAGAACCCACTTTTCTCTAGAAGCTATGTGGCCTCCATTTCTAAAAATAACTATTTTCGACTTTTCATGGTTACAGTAAGTTGTAATCTGTGAGCAGTATTATATAAAATATCCAGCTGACGTTGAAGACCTATAATCGTGCTGGAAATAAGAATAACATCATCAGCGAACAACATAATTAGAATTTGAGTTATATCAGGGGTCAGGGTTATCCCGTGTTTTCCCAGATTGAAGGATATCATTGGCTAATTCGTTAATGAAAAGAGCAAATAAAATTGGGCTGCAATTATCTCCTTGTTTAAGTCCGTTGGGGCACATGAACACATCTGTCACTTCATTATTAACTCGAACCCTAGCTTTAACAACTTCGTATATACTTCTGATAGAATTGTACATTTTCCCTTGAATTCTATATTTACGTAGTATTAACCAAAGATAGTTTCTATTTACAAGGTCAAAAGCCTTCTTAAAATCAATGAATGCTGCATAGAGTTTCTGTTTAGAAGAAAGCTGTTTTTGTATCAATGCTAGTAATGTGAATATATGATCAACTGTACTAAAATTCTTTCTAAAGCCTGCTTGGAATTCACTATCTTTTCTACCCATTTAGTCAGTCGTTTATTCAAAATGAAGGTATATATAATTTGCTGTTAATGTTCGATAAAGAAATACCTCGATAATTGTTTGGGGAATTTGGATCACCTTTTTTCAGGAGGGGATGTATAATAGATTTAGACCAGCTTAGGGGAAATGCTCCTAGATCAAAAAGTTTATTGAAAAACTTCGTCAGAAAAAACAAAAAAAAAAAAACAAAAACAAAAGGACAAAAACCTTCTGAATGCTTGTAAAATTCCCAAAAATAAAGCCATCTGGGCCATCTGCTTTACCAGCTTTTTTCATTTCTCAAGGCTTTGATAGCTTTCTTCTTTAACTTCTAGTTCTGTTATTTCAGCATCTAAAGAAGAGCAGTCTATATCTTCGTTTGTTAGATAATTATCTACAAAAGTGTCGCCTTGATGACTATTTTCAGTAGAATCGTTTTTTTCCCCACAGTCACCATTCCCCTTAAAGACCCCACTGAAAATGGTTATACCATACCAGTCCTCAGAGGAGGCAGAGCAATCTTGATGTTTGTTGTTAACCCTCTTTTTTTTATTGGTACCCCAGAACAGTTTAGGATCATGTGCATTGTTTTCAAGTGTTTCTAATGTCTGTCTATTATGTGTTCATATTCTTTTCTTTTAAGAAGTTTTTTTTTTTATTATTCCCTTAATTTATCAGTGTATTTAATTCTGAGTTTCTTCAGCTTTATTTGGGGCTTGTGCATCTTTGATAGTTTTCTCAAATACTGTCTTACATGCAACCTGTTACCTCTGCATTCTCTTTTATCGAACCAACGGGCTCTTTTTTTTTGAGGGATCAATTACGATCTTCTTCTTCATGCATTCTCAGCTAATGCAAAGCCCTCATAGAACTAGAACTTTTGTAAGAGCTCTCTCTATATCAACATCAATAAGCTCTACTGCTTTGCTAAAAATACTTTGTATTTCTTTTGATTTTTTGTTTTTCATAGTATTTCATTTAATTTCTCTTGATCCCACACATACTTTTCAATAACTCGTTTCTCTTATAGTTTCTTATCATTATCATGTTTAAACAATTTTGGACATTTAAGGTCAGTTCTATTGGCATGTGTTTTTTGATTCTATTCTAGATAAAACTTGCCAGCTTGCAGCTTTTAAAGCTTTATTTAATAGATTTAGACATCATAGACAAAATCAAGAAATAATCAATTACGCTTGAGCCATTGTTATGTTATATATGTGAATGCACCCTGCTGATCACCTTGTTGGTAAGGGACCAAAATCACCTTTTAAAAAACTTAAAATTACCAAGAAAAAACTGCTCACAGAGTTTAATTAAGTATCGACCAAATATTAATAACTCGTGTCTTTTTGAATTCTTTGCGTATTGTAATTCTACGTCAGTATCCGTCATCATTCGAACAAGGTATCTCATCAGGAATATAAAAAACGTATTGGCATTAACATACCAGTTCTCTTGAATTTAAATCACCCATATAATAAACAGGTAACTCAACCGTACTGTTCATACATATATCAAAAATGCAAGCTCTAATAAAATAAAACACCATTGTAAATCTCAGTTTCTTCATATAGTAAATGCTCTGCGATGTGGGATGGGATGTATATGGGACTATAATCAAACAGGTCAATCAGTTTCTAATCCCGTTAACTTTTTTGAAACTCTTCATTTCGAAGAATTTTACGACCTATAAAAAGACTATACAATTGTCGATTTCTACTGCAATATATTGTACATATTTTGGCTATATAGCTTTTTTTTGACAACATTGTAAACACCACCTGACAGGCGAGCTGTTAAAAAACTATCAGATTAACTTTTATACCAGGTGATAGCCACACATCAAAAGAGGTGGAAAAGAGTGGAATAGATGGAAAATGTATCGAAAAATGTTTCCGTAAAGAAATAATGTCATAATTTTGCAGAAATGTTCTAACATCCGGTTGGTAAAAATGTTTTCAGCCCTTCAATATTATAATGGTTAGAAATGTTATAGTGTGGGACGTATTTTGTTGCAATGCTGGTGTGGGTATGAATCACGTACAGGTTTCCAAAATACGGGCAGGGCCGAGTCCCTAGTGTGTTGTTTACGTGGAGTGTGTTGACCAGTGTCAGTTTTGGAAGAGGCCCACTCTACACGAGGGAAACATTCAGTGACATGGGTCTGTCTGGATTTTGCCTCTGCTCCGTGTTTCGCATACCACTGGGCTGGGGGGAGATTTCAGACACAATGGAGCAGTTTCTGGTGGTCAGGTTTCATGCGTTCCCGTTGGAAGTTGCATCTCGCCACTTCCTTCATGCTGTTGACGTTCAGGGGACTGGCCTTCCACTTCATCTATAGTGGTCCAGGGATCAGTCAGCTGCTTGGGTTGAGTCTGGCTGCTGTTGATCTGGGAGTCATCAGGGGGCGACGAAACAGGGGTGGGGGAGAAAGTGGCTATACTGGCCCTCCACTGGCTTCTCCTCCCGACCTTCCATTCTGTGGTAAACTGTGGGCGTGTGCTACTGCAGGCTTTCCTCCAGACTGATGTGGGCTTGGTCTTCATTGGACACGTCACCTATTTATCGCTATGCTGGTGTTTTTCGCTAAATTTGCTGGTGATTCGCTTTGGGAGGTGGGGATTCTGGAGTGTGTCTGTCCCTACTACAGTCAGTAGACGGTTCAGAAATCTGTGGTAAGTTATCATTGTGTTGTAGGGGACACAGTCTAACCACGAGTCTGTCAACCACTTTTCGATATTTTGGTGACGTTGGGATTTTGGACTTTCTTTTTTTTTTTTTTTTTTTTTTTTTTTTTTTTAAATGCTGATCGATGAGAATGTCACTGATTGATTGCATTGATTTCTTCTCGGTTGAGACTATTATGGACAGGGCTGTACTCTACGCTTCCTTTCATAATTTATCCTTTGCTGGCAACCAGGCCCGAGAGATACAAGCACCTGCAGTGTTGGTGAGGAAATTCCTTGCAACACTGCAGAAACGCATCCATTAAGTGTGTGTGAAACTCGACTGTGTGGTCCCAGTCTTCCAACTGAGCCTGTAGCAAACTCAACTCTGGGTAGGAGCCGGTTATCGGGGCAGAAAAACCCACATGACTCTGATGGGATTCGAACCCACGACCTCCCAGCCGGGAGGTCCGCGACGCTAAACCACTTCGCCACGGCGGCTGGTCGGGATATTTTGGACGTTTTGTTTGGTGTCAGTGGTTGAGTTGCGCTTCACTAGTATGTCACTTTGTTGCATTGACACTTTCTCCTTGCTGCATAGTGTTTCTCTCTGCATTCGTGTTTCTTTTGTGTTGTAGCTTTCCTTTGCTGCACTGGTATTTTTCTTTGTGTAGTGAGGATTGTCCTTGCAGCACTGCAGCTTCTGTTGGGTTGTGTTGTAGGGGAAACAATCTAGCACCACGTCTGTCACTCTGATGAGTAGGAAGAAGGTTCATTTTTTGTCGCACTGGAGTTTTCTCTTTGTATCGTGTGAGCTTTCAAGATGTTGCATTGTAGCCTCTTCTTTCTGCGATAGTATTGGTTTTGTTGCTTTGAGGCGTGTTTGTACTGGACGAAAGCTTTTTTTTGCTGTTTGCTTTTCGTATAAAGCCCCCTTTTGCTAGTTTTCTTCTGAAGGTAGTTTTTTTGACTTTTTTTTTTAAAGGCTTCGTTTTGTTGTGCTGGGGGTTTCGGAACTCGATGTGGGTGGGTTTCTTTTTTGCCAAATATAAGACGGCTGTTCTGCAACTCATCATGTCTAAAAGTAGGACTGAGATTGTAATGTGATCTTGCTGCTCATGATTTCTCCTTCTGCTAGACGTCTCCTGCCTGGGCTTTGAAGACTGTTTTATCACGTCTCTGAAGGGAGGGAAAAAGCTCCCATGTCTGCTGTCCAAGGCAGACGATTATTTCCAGTGCAGGGAGAGTTTTGTTGCTGGGCTTCAGAGAAAGGTCTCCCTGCGAATGATGCGATGGATGTCAATGGTGCAATGATATCCCCGGTTTGTGTGCATCTTTGACTCTTCAAATGTACGGGTGTTTGTAGGGTTCAGGTTGAAACTGCTGTTTTTTCGACACTTGTGGGCTGTTGCTGTTTTCTTGTGCTGCCATAGATCAGGGACGTCCCCTTCCAGCGTATGCCTACTCCCTGCAGTCCTTCTTCTTTTCAACAACTGGAATCTGTGTGGCAGATTCAGAAAGGTCCGATATTGCAATGCAGAGAGAGATGAGGGACAGAGGGGCGAAGGAGGAGGGGGGAGGGAGGGAGGGGGAGTGGGAGCGGAGGGAGGGAGAGGGGGGTGGGAGGAGGGGGGGGGGGAAAGAGGAGGATGAATGGGGGAGGGGTGGGGGGTGAGAGGGCGCGAGGGCGGGAGGGAGGGAGGAGGGGGAGGAGGAGAGAGAAGGGATGGAGAGGGAGAGAGGACGTGTCCGAGGGTTAGGGGAAAGGGAAAGAAAAAAAAAAAACCAAAAAAAAAAAAAAAAAAAAAAAAAAAAAAAACAGCTGGAATACTATGAAAGGACGTATATCACGGCCCAATAAATTTATAAGACACCTTCCCCTCTCCCCTCTGTTCAACCCTTAGTACATCCCCCCCCCCTCCCTCCATCTTCTAACCACACTCATCTTACGCCTGTTCACGTCCTGATAACTAAATCCCCTCTCCCTCTGTTTCAAATTAGTTATAGGTAACCACCCCCCCCCCCTTCCCCGCCATCTCATAAACCACCGCTCCTCTCCTTTTCCTGCTCCGTTCCCGCTACCTTACGGAAGGTGTGCACGTGGCTAGGGGCAAACAACATGCCTCCAATTGTTTTAATGAAGCGTGGTGAAGGGCCCAGGGGTGGGAAAGAACAGAACAATAACATTTCCCCTCTTTCTTTCCTGCAAACCAAATAGTACACACTTCATTCTTGTAGCGTGTTTATCAAAGGTTAACAAATGTTAAAACAAAACAAAATACATTCGTAAACGTTTCCTTATGGTCCTCACACGCACAGTGAGTAATGCAGTAAGGTTAAAAACAAAAAAAAAAAACAAAAAAACTTAAGACTGACTCGACCATCCACTCAAATCAAATGATGACATTGTAATCTTACTGATCTCTTCCACATGCGATTGAATGATAATGTTCATTCAGATATCTCTTATAATGCATTATTCTTAAAAATTTCACTATCCTTCATCTGTCTAATTTTCAATGCTTCCGTAAACGAGAATGGGAGGGGAGCATGTTTCCTTTCAGGACCTGGGAAATACAGATACAGGAGGAGAGAGGAGAGGAGGAGAGCGTATGGAGGAGAGAGCGAGAGGAGAGTGAGAGAAGAGGAGGAGAGAGAGAAGAGAGAGAGAGAGGAATGGTGAGCAAAGGAGGAGGAGAACGGATGATTGGGGTACGGAAGAATAGGGACGGGAGGAGAACTGCGAAGGAGAGGAGGCGCTTGGTGGTTACAATAAAGAAGCAGCGAGGGGAAATATGGGGGATGGATGATAGAGAAGGAGACCAAACGTGAGATGAGGAAGGGAGAGCGAGAGAGAATACAGACAGGGGAACAAGAGGTGAGTGACTCATGAGAAGACAAAGGCCCGGGAAACGAGGGAGGAATGAGGTAACAGAGAAGGGGGAGACGGGGAGGACAGCGGGGACAGGTTCCGAGAAAGAGGATGGGAAAGAGAGAGAGAGGAGAAGAGATCAGAAGAAAGGACGACAGAAGGGAGGAACTGGGAGTACAAAGAACACAGAGAGAGAGAGAGAGGAGCGGGGAGAGAGTGAGAGGAGAGCAGAGGCGAGAGGAGGAGAGATGAGGAGAGAGAGAGAGAGGAAAGGGGAGCAAAGGAGGAGAGAACGGAATTGAAAACGGAGATGAAGAAGGACGGGAAGAGAACTGCGAGGGGATGAGGGAGGGGCGATGGGGGTTACAATAAAGAAACAGAGAGGGGAAATATGGTTAGGAGATAGAGAAAGACCAAACGGGATATGAGGAAGAGAGCGAAGAGAATACAACAGGGGAACAAAGGAAGTGACGAATGAGAACAAAGGTAGGGAAACGAGGAAGGGACGAGAGGGGGAACAGGAGAAGAAGATGGAGAACAAAAACAGCGGACAGGTTCCGAAGGAAGAAATGGGGAAGAGAAAGAAGATGAAAAAAAAGGAGCGAATAGGAGAGATGGGGGAGGAAAAACCGATAGCATAACCGCCTTGGCTTAAGGCTGTGCCAGACCAATTTACATAGGCAAGAAGACCAAGGCTACCTCAAAATGTTGTTATGCTCTGCATAGTTACGCGGGGATTGTCTTCAGTTGTGACAAGCTCCTAGTATAACACCGCCAGTCTCCAAAATCCCCCGAGGTCGGAGCGAGGCTGCGCACGAGGCGGGGTGATTTTAAAAAACAAAACAAAACAAAAACAAAAAGCAAAAAAACAAAAAACAAAAAAACAAACAAACAAACAAAAAAACAACGGTCACACACACGTAACGTTCTCATCCTTAACTGACGCATTTGTGCCATAGTGTTTCAAGTACTTCGGCTGTTCGGATGATCCCTGGAGTCTTTTTAGCCAGGTTACGACAACAGCTTCTCTTATATGGTTGCGAGACATGGACACTGATGGCCGAAACAGAAAGAAGAATCCAGGCGTTTGAGACCAGGTGCCTGGGAGGGGGGAAACTACTCCGCATCTCCTACAAAGAACACAAGACCAATGATTATGTGCGAAACCTGGTCACTAACCTTGTTAGGCCCCACGAACCACTTCTGGCAGCCGTCAAACGGCGGAAGATGGCATTGTTTGGCCACATCATTCGTCATAACACCCTCTCCAAAACCATCCTTCAAGGTACCGTTGAAGGAGGGCGCAGACGAGGACGGCAGAGAAAGAGCTGGTCCGACAATGTAAAGGACTGGACCAAAATGACCATGCCAGATCTCCTCAAGACAGCCACCAACAAGAGCCTGGAGAGAAACGGCGGCTGCCTCATCACGTCCCCGGTGTGTGTGCGGGTGGGGTGGGGGGGGGGGGGGGGGGGGACTGAGGACGATGACGTGGAAAGGAAAAAGAAGGAACGGAAAGGGGGGATGATAGAGAACAGAGCTGGGAGAGGAGGAGAGATGGTAGGGAGAGAGTAGAGAACAGAGACTAGAGACGAAGGATGATGGCAGAGGAGCGACAGCAAAAGACGTTGAAAGGGAGAGAGAGAGAGAGGAGAGAGAGAGAGAGAGAGAGAGAGAGAGAGAGAGAGAGAGAGAGAGAGAGAATGCGAATGGAATGCAAATTCGAATGCAAATTCGAATGCAAATGGGAATGCGAATGGGAATGCGAATGCAATGGCAATGGGAATGGGAATGCAAATGCGAATGTGAATGCACATTGAAATGCGAATGCAAATGGGAATGGAAATGGGAATGCGAAGGCGAATCTTTATTCAGGAGTAAGGCCAAAGCCCCATACTTAAGGGAGTTTCATAAATGTGATATATGTCATGAATAACACGAAACAAAATGAAATGATGAAATGCGAAAAGTTGAAAACAAACAAATAAACAAACAAACACACAAACAACCACAGTCTGAATGTTCTTGTTGTTTGAGGAGAGAGAGAGAGAGAGAGAGAGAGATAGAGAGAGAGAGAGAGAGAGAGAGAGAGAGAGAGAGAATACAGTTTATCTTTAATTTTTTTTCCCGGCACTTCAGAGTCATCCTCAAAGCCACAACCCTTTCCTTCCAGCGTAAATCAAACAAGAAAGTCATGTGGTGCCACCCTTCCTTCTTTATGGATGCCAAGGTCGAACTCTGGCAGCAGGTCCCCCCCCCCCCCCCCCCCCCCCCCCCCCCCCCCCCCCCCCCCCCCCCTAGCGTCATTCCAGACTTGAATTAACGCCTGGGACGGAAAAAAAAAAAAAAAACTTTTCACATCTGCAACGAGGGTCGTAAGACAAATGATTCTGTCAGACAGCCAGTCAATACAACATCCAACAGGAACCATCCCCGCAGACATTACACGGCGCAAGCTTGTCTTGTACTGGCGTGAATGCTTAATCATATCAGTCCCAAGTGAATGTTTCGTCAAGTCCGTTCTATGTGAAACGTTTCGTCAAGTCAGTCCTATATAAATGTTTCGTCAAGTCAGTCCTGTGTGAGTGCTTTGCCAAGTCAATCCTACGTGAATGTTTCGTCAAATTCATATCATGTGAATGTTTCGTCAAATTCGTCCTATGTGAATGTTTCGTCAAATCAGTCCTGTGTGAATGTTTCGTTAGTCATCCCTATGTGAATGTTTTGTCAAGTTTCGTCAAGTCAGTCCTATGTGAATGCTTCTAAGTTCCTCCTATGTGAATGTTTCTAAGTTCATCCTATGGGAATGTTTCTAAGTTCATCCTATGGGAATGTTTCGTCAAGTTCATCCTATGTGAATGCTTCGTCAAGTCGATTCCATGTGAATGTTTTGTCAAGTTCATCCTATTTGAATGTTTCGTCAAGTTCATGCTAAGTGAATGTTTCGTCAAGTTTATCTTATGTGTGAATTGTGCTTCAAGTTCATCCTATGTGAATATTTCGTCAAGTTCATAATCCATGAATTTTCCGTTAAGTTCATCCTATGTGAATATTTCGTCAAGTCAGACCTATGTGAATGTTTTGTCAAGTCCATCCTATGTGAATGCACGTCAAATTCATCCCATGTGAATGATTCTTCAAGTTCATCTCATGTGAATGGTTCTTCAAGTTCATCCTATGTGTATGTTTCGTCAAGTTCATCCTACGTGAATGCTTTTGTCAGGTTCATCCTATGTGAATTTTTCGTCAAGTAAGTCCCATGCGAATGTTTCGTCAAGTTCATCCAATGTAAATGTTTCGCCAAGTCCATCTTATGTGAATAGTTCTTCAAGTTCATCCAGTGGGAATGTTTCGTCAAGTTCATCTTATGTGAATGCTTCTTCAAGTTCATCCTATGGGAATGTTTCGTCAAGCCAATCCTTTGTGAATGTTTAGTCAAGTTCATCCCATGTGAATGTTTCGTCAAGTTCATCCCATGTGAATGTTTCGTCAAGTTCATCCTAT
>JADBJO010014038.1:0-7500 GCA_016801955.1 Conus betulinus | reverse complement strand
CATCCACATGTAAACGCCCCCCCCCCCCCTCCCCCCAAAAAAAAAATCCATCCCCCCCCTCACCCCTCACCCCCCCCCCCTCCCCCCCCCCCCCCCCCCCCCCCCCCAAATAAGTCCCTTCCCACAGTTTCTTTTTGATTCTTGAATGTTGTTTGTGCAGTTCGCTGGTGTGGGACAATTTTGCACGTGATTTTAAAGATATTTGAAGCCGTCCTTAATTTAGCTGAGCAGTTAGTCAGTTAGATATGCAATCCCGTGTCCATCATTCAGTGCCATGCCATGAAGAAGCTCGTTGAGCGAAAATTTGTGAGGACAGAAAATGAAATGAATAACACTGCGCTTTTATCTTTCCTTTATATATATATATATATATATATATATATATATATATATATATATATATATATTATATATATATATATATACAAAAAGAAGGAAAAGAACAACAACAAGTTCCGTTCATAACCCAAATTTTCGGCACCCAGGCCTTCCTCCAGGGAGTTTATTGCGACTGAATGATATATATATATATATATATATATATATATATATATATATATAGATATATATATATATATATATATATATATATATATCTTTGAAGCTTGTAAAGATCATACAGCAACACTACGAAAGTGCCAACAGACTTGTCATTCATGACTCCAGTGAGTCACAGACTTTCTCCGTTCATACAAGCTTCAAGCAACAGCACGCATGATCCCCTAGCTCACAATTCCACCTGTTGTTCACTTAGCGTTGTGCCCACGGCCGCATGGATGCTCCCTAAGAATACCGTTGTGAACATCTTGCTTGGTGATCTTGTCTCGCGATCCGTTTGGTTTGTCTCTATGGCGTTTTTCTTTTTTTTTTTTTTTTGTTTGTTTGTTTGTTTGTTTGTTTGTTTGTTTCGGTTTATTATCAAAAGCTTTTTATATTTGTTTATTTTCCCCGCCTGCAGCCGCCTCACTTTGCAACTAGATCGGGCAAGGGTGTTTGCTATCACCCACGATGTTCTTTCTGGTGAGGAACCGGGTCACCACAGACGCGGCAATAAAATACCCACGTGGGATCTGATGGTACTCTAACACAGAAGCTTGACTCTGAAGATGGATTCTGCCGGCGAACATACTCCTTTTCAAAACAGGCAAGAGAAGAGAGAACACATCTGAGCTATAGCATGGGCACAAACGTGCTGCCAAGACCAAGGCCACTGTGAGTATTACCGTTCAGGCAGCCGCAGTCTGACTTTGGGGGACACGTCATAGAAGCTCGCACTATGCGGAACTATCTCTGGAGCATTGTTAGCAACACAGGAGGTTATTCAAAGATAGAGGCCAGGATGGTTGATGTGAAACCAGTGTTAGCTGTCCTCAAATCCATTTTGAGAAAAGCAAGCATCCACCTGTCCACCAAACTGAGATCATTGCATACTAAAATCAAGACTGTGCCATTGTATCGCTCAGAGACATGAAGACTCACCAAATGGCTGGAATGCAAACTACAGGCCTTCTCAAACACCTGCCAGTGACAGGTACTCTTGTCAAATGATGGTTTTAAAACCCACTCAAAACAAACAACAAAAAAAAAAACAACTTTTGAACAGAACCAATTAGATATCGGTGGTGCACATGATCAGAGTCTGAAGGAGGAAGTGACCGAGACAGTGCAGAATCCAGACAACATTGTATGACATATGCGCTGGTCTGGAATGTATATGTGGATAGAACGTGAAGATGACGGACGCCCCGGTGAAGGACCACAGACAGTGAGTTGAACACTGCCGTAAGGTCCCTGGGGCAAGACAGTCAGGCCACTCTAAATCGATCACGTTCAAGTGGACTCAAAGAGGGCGAAATCAAGTAAGTCAAACGTATTGTTGTGTGTGTGTGTGTGGTGTGTGTGTGTGTGTGCGTGCGTGCGTGCGTGGTGTGTGTGTGTGTGTGCGTGTGCGTGCGTGGTGTGTGTGTGTGTGTGTGTGTGTGTGAGTATAGAGAGAGAGAGAGAGAGAGAGAGAGAGAGAGAGAGAGAGAGAGAGAGAGCGCGCACGCCCGTGTCTGTCTTTGTGCGTAACCCGATCTGCCTAGCTTTATTGGAATCTGCTCTCTTTAGCAGATCTGCTTCACAATTTTGCAGTTTCGCATTCTATCCTCTCCTCTCCTCTCTCTCTAGCTCTCTTCTCTCTCCTCTCTCCCCCCCCCCCCCCACCCCCACCCCAACCTCTCCCCCCCCAACACTCCCCCCCCCCCCCCCTTTCCTCCCCCACCCCCCCCCCCCCTCGGGTTGCTTGATCGCAGACAAATAGGTAAAAGGAGAAGAGAGAGAGAGAAAGGAGAGGAGAGGAGAGAGAGCGCGGGAAGGAGAGAGAGGAAGATGATGATTGGGGGGGGGGGGGGGGGGAGAAGAGAGGAGGAGGGAGAGGGAGAGGGAGAGGGGATTGGGGGAGAGAGGAGAGGGAGAGACAGACAGACAGACAGGACAGACAGGTGTTTAGATGTCTCTATCATTACCACCAACACTGCCATCCGTTGTGAACGATACTGAATGGACTGAGCAATAACCAGACAGATGGTGCGAATAAAATTAATGTTTACTGGCCTCTCCCCCGTTGATTTCTATGAACTCCTGCCCCGTTCTTGTCCTTTCCCTTGTCACGTGTGAGGGGCATTTGCATCAGAAACCAGCACCTGGGTTTGAAGCTTCTCTGGAAAGGAGGTCAGCAGTAAAATGTAGTCCGCCTGTGATCAAGAATCGTGTGATTCTCTGCGTCTTTGATTTTGAACGATGAGAGAGAGAGAGAGAGAGAGAGAGAGAGAGAGAAGAGAGAGAGAGAGAGAGAGAGAGAGAGGAGACAGAGACAGAGAGAGACCAGAGACAAAGAGACAAAGAGACAAAGACAAGAGAGAGAGGCATTTCTTGATGCACACAGCATTCAGACATGACGATAGATTTTCTTGATGAAAACTGATGAATTTTATTGCGGCTGTCAAAAGTGCGCCTCGCTGGTAACCAGAAAAGGAAGCTACTCAAGAGAGAGAGAGAGAGAGCGAGAGAGAGAGAGGAGAGAGGAGTAGAGAGAGAGAGGAGCGAGAGAGAGAGAGAGGCTGCAAAGAACTTAAAGATTCAATTATTACCTTCGTGTCAAAGCATATTTTTGCTGCATAGGCTTGTCAGATCAACAATCGTTGTTAATGATATAGATTAACGAATCCAAAAATCCAATGACTTTTTTTTTTTTGGCCTGTCGCTATGCAAAATGAGCCCTGCACGCGATCGATGCCTTTGCGTCTGTGGCCATTATCCTGATCCGTGAATTGCATGCGTCAGGACATGAAGACAAGTGAGAAAGGGGACGTAGTTTCGTTAGCTTGGTGGAATGGCGAGAGATTTCAGTGTTTTAAAGATTTTTTATTTTGTTTGTTTTTTGTTTTTTATTAGATATTTTTTTAGTGTTCACACAGTGTTTGTGTGTGGTGTGTGTGTGTGGGTGTGGTGTGTTGTGTGGGTGCGTTTGTGTGCGCGCTTGTGCGTGGCATGCGTGCGTACAGTTGCGTGCCGTGTTTTGTGTTATGTGTGGTGTATGTGTGTGTGTGTGTTGTGTGTGTGTGTGGTGTGTGTGTGTGTGTGTGGTGTGCGTGTTTGCGTGTGTGCGTTGTGTGTGCGTGTGTGTGTGGTGTGTGTGTGTGTTTGTGTTGTGGTGTGTTTGTGTTGTGCGTTTGTTGCGTGCGTTTTGCGCGCCCGTAAGTTTTGGTGGCGTGCATGCCTTGCTATCTTGGGCTCCCCGGTGTGTGTGTGTGATTGTGTGTGTGTGGTGTGTGTGTGGTGTGTGTGTGTGTATGTTGTGGTGTGTGTGTGTTTGCGTGGGCGTTGTGCGTGTTGCGCGCGCGCAGCTGCGCGCGCGCGCGCGCCAGCGCGCGCCGCGTGTGTTTGTGTGGTGTGGTGTGTGTGTGTGTGTGTGGTGGTATTGTGCGTCGCCCGTAAGTTTGTGCGTGCGTGGTGACAACGCCGTCAAGTGTGGTGTGTGTGGACGTGTGTGTTTGGGTGTGTGTGTTGTGTGTGTGCGCGCGCGCGGCGCGCGCGCGCGCGTTCGTTGCGGTCTCTCAGCAAGCCCTCGCCGCGGTGATTTAGGAATCAGAATAACTGATTGTACTGGATGCAAGATAATAATTGCACAATAAATCTTCAGCCACTATAACCCCTTCCTCCCCCCCCCCCCCCTCCCCCCCCCCCTCCACCCCTTATCACCCCTTATACCCTCTCAATCTGTCCTCTGTTGTCTGTCCTGTCTGGTCTTCTGTCTGTCTGTCCGTCTGTCAGCTCTCTCTCTCTCTCTCTCTCCTCCTATTCCTCTCTTCCCCCACCCACCCCCCCCCCCCCCCACCCCCCCCCCCCCCCCCCCCCCCCCCCCCCCCCCCCCTGACCCACCCCCCCCCCCCCCCCCCCCCCTCCCACCCCACCCCCCCCCCCCCACCCCCCCCCCCCACCCCCCCCCCCGCCACGCCCCCCCCCCTCTCCTCTCTCTCTCTCCTCCTCCTCCTACTCCGCTCCAACCCCCCCCCCCCCCTCCACCCCCCCCACTCCACTCCCCCCTCTCTCTCTCTCTTGTTATTTTCTTTTTCGTTTGTCATATTACCATTTCAAAATAATTATGGGATGAAGGATATTTGATTATGCTCAAGTCGTAAGCTGATCAGAAAACAAAGACAAGCTGCTCTAATTGAGACCTGATGAAGATCAAGAAAGATTTATAATCTGTAGCAATGTTACATTTCTGTTGCCGTGTACAATTTATGAATTAAAATAGGTTGAGAAAAATATGAAGGTTGTCATTGTAAACTGAATACTTTTTTTTTTTTAATCTTATCCATCCGGTGGCTCTCAAAATGCAGAACTGTAGTAGGTGTGAGGTTTTGGTTTTCTATTCATCAATACTTCAGTAGGGAAAGAAAGAAATTTTCTCGAGCTAGAAGAACTGTTCAATCTTGTAAAAAAGGGCATTGATTAAAAATGGCACTGGGATCTGTCGAGATAGTAAAATAAGATCATGTCTATTTTCAAATCCCATTGCTGACTCAGAGGAAGTATGTTACAGTACTTTTAGATTTTGATAAAGGTACGGCTAGAAGAGAGAGAGAGAGAGAGGAGAGAGAGAGAAAGAGAGAGGGGGCGTGGGGGATTGGGAGGGTGGGAGTTATGGGGGGGAGACGATTGGTGGGCTGAAGATTTATGGTGCAAATTTTAGCTCCTGCATCCAGTAAAGTTTCGTGTTCTCTTTCCTAAATGCAGGGGGGGGGGGGGGGGGGGGGGAGGGAGGTGGGGGGGGGGGGGGGGGGGGGGGGGAGGAGGGAAGAAAACGGGTCTGCGAGAGAGCAAATTCCCAAATGGTTTGACAGATCTCAATCAACGTTTTAAAAGATAAACACACGGACAGGAAAGGCTGCTTAATTGCTGCAGCTTTGACAACTTCAATAAGTAAGAGGGATACATGTATTGAAGAGAAATGACCCAAACGCGTGTAAAGAAGTGGACTGTGTCACAGTATGTGGACAGAAAGGATCTGTAAGTTTTGATGTGGTGTGTGTTCAGGCTTAATAACAAAACAAAATTGGGGGGGGGGGTGGGGGGGGTATGGGGGGGGGGGGGGGGGGGAATGGTTGGGTTGTGGGATGGAACTGTGAGGGGGTGGAGGGTGGTGGGGCGGTGGCGATACGAATGGATACGATTTGCACAAAGATCACACAGATGTTATGCGCACGCGCAAGGAGATATCCATGGACAACCGACACAACACCACACACACACACACACACAGTCACACACACACACACACACAAACACACAACCACAACGCGTGCGAGCTGGCACGCACGCACGCACGCACGCACACTCGCTCCACACACACACACCACACACACACACACACACACTGCACGCCAGCACGCACGCACAGCACTCACGCGCTACAAATGCAGCTCACCACACACACACACACACACACAAACAAACAACACACACACACACACACGGCACGCTATGCACGCATGCACGCACACGCACACACACACACAACACACACACACACACACACAAGCTTCACCCACCCCACGCATAGCCTATTTCCATTGTCAGACAACTTGCACAGCTATCTTCCGATGCCTTCGTTTACCGACTGGGTTATATTCAGTCAATGTATGTTCGGTTATGGTCGGAATCGTATAAAATTTAGATAGGGAAGTAGTCTATTTTAATCGCTCAAACGATTGGGTTTGCCCCCTTGCAGCTAGCTGTTTTAAACTGTTCTAATTTTCATTTCACATCTTTGTTCAGATAGATAGAGCAGAGCGAGAGAGGAAGAGAGAGAAAGAGAGATGAGAGAAGGGGGGGGGGGACGAGAGGTAGGATCAACGTAGGATTTCTTCTGATCACTGAAAAGAGGAAATTCCTCTCGCAATCAAGAGGTTGGTTACCGCCCTCAGTTCGCCTTGGTCTTGTTGTGGTTGTCTCAGTTCTTCTATTGGTACGTATGAGCAAGCAGCCGATATGACGGGAGAATCACGTTGTGCATTTAACATGGCGCTACACGGTTAAAAATTGATTGTCCCACCCTGATATGACCCAATATGTCAAAAATCCAAGTCGAGTTAATTACCCAGTCACATCTTACATTGGTACTCAGTTCACAGTGTGTCTGCGGGATGCCATATAAAAAGAGAAGATCTTAGACGATTGGCGCTTGGACCGACGTTCTAAACTCATCAGGGATTGTTTTTGTGTTTTTCTTTTTTTTTTACTAATTGTCTCTGCTTTAGCCAAAAGCTCAGGAGTTTTTTCTTTGCCAAGTCCAGGTTTTCTTTCCTCAATATAGCCCCTTATTTTCCTCCTGCAGATAATCACACCACTAGGTAAGCAGCAAAAATAAGAACGAAGTCCTGTTGGTATGTTTCAATTGCAGCAAGCTGACAGTACGCTTGCTCTACACTTCTGCTATGGGTGGGTGTGTTTGCTGGGTGGAAACAAAAAAGAGTTGTATGCCCGGCGTCCAAGAAGCACAGGGTTGTCCATGCTGGTCTTCTTGTTCTGGCTGTTGGCAATCTGGCTGCCCGTCCCGACTGCCTGCACGCCGGTGGGGCCAGGGTTATGTCGACGTCTGCTTTATTTCCCTCTTTTTGCAGCGAAGAAGCGAACTGTTCCCCAAACACTTCAACAGTCGTGAGGAGGAAAGCTAGGGTACACCGGCAGCACTCTGGTTGCGGGGTCAGCATGGTTGACTCGTTTTCGCAGTTTGTTCGTGGGGCCTCTTTTCAACACGATGTGGCCGCGTATAATTAGTGCAAAAAAGGCGTCACAGGAGGCCCGGGAAGACGAGGGGCGGGGGTAGGGTGGTGGGGTGGTGACGGCTATTGTGTCTCAGTGTACTGGTGGACAGAGCACAGGTTCCAGCTCGGTTATGCAGTCTTCCACCGTGGACAAAATACATATATGATGACTATGTTTTATCTAGAA